>BGPR01024493.1:0-10111 GCA_013235015.1 Araneus ventricosus | reverse complement strand
TGGATCGAGGATGGTAACCGCCAACGAATCCATTGAAGAAAAAGAAGAGATTAACATGCGTATGAGGTGCCAGGAAGAAAAATTGGAGAGATCAATAATGGGTTTTGTTGTCGGAAGTTTGGTTAGTAGAAAGGTGGATTAGAGTTGATGAGACGTTCTGCTGTTTGTTTGAACATTGAAGAAAGCAGTAAAAGTGCTATTAAGCGATGCTGTGTAGTAATTCAGTTTTTACAAATATACAATTTTTCTTTTATATTTTTATTTGAAAAATGAAACATTTTAAAGTGAGTTTTCTAAATGATCTATAATTTTTTATTTGAGACAAACATTAGAAGGTCGAAGATGAAAAATATAATACTTAAAGGGGTATTTTTAAGGAATAGTCAATAGATAATAAAATAGTCAATGACAGATCAATAATGAGTTTTATTGTCTGAAGTTTGGCTGGTAGGAAAGTGGATTAGAGTTTGACGACAGTTTTGCTCTTCGCTATAACATAGAAGAAAGTACTTCATGTGAATAGATAAAGGGATAGACAGACAGTTAACCTGTTGTTAATTTGGCCCAAACTTTGATACAGATCTATAGTTCTGGTGACAAAAACGATATTCCAAATTCCTTCCATCATTTTTTAATTGCCTTTTTCTTAGACAGAGAGGCTTATTCCGAAAATATCTTTATCACACTCAGAGAGGTTTGAAACGCGGAGATTGGTCAATATATCGAAAACGAATATTTTTGAGATTACAATATTTTTTTGTGAACAAGAGATTAAAAAAAATGATTCATTTTAAGAATAAAATTATCCATTTTAATAATAAAAGTATCCATTTTAAGAATAAAATTATCCATTTTAAGAATAAAATTTTCCATGTTAAGAATAAAATTTTCCATTTTGAGAATAAAATTTTCCATGTTAAAAATAAAATTTTCCATGTTAAGAATAAAATTTTCCATGTTAAGAATAAAATGTTCCATTTTAAGAATGAAATTATCCATTTTAAGAATAAAATTATCCATTTAAGAATAAAAGTTCCTCTCTCATAATACTGTTACACTCTAAAGCTTTTTATCCTATCTATAATCTCTCGGAAACCGTTACTTAAATATTTTCCTCCTATTCTTATTTTATTTCATTCACATAATTTATTATATAAAATCACAAGAAAAAACACCTGCAATTTCTTTAAAACCAGATGACGTACATAACAAATGTCAATAAAAACCCACCTGTCACTGACTGACTACAGAAGAAGTGAGTTCCCCAAGTACACTCGGAAAAAATTCCTTTGTGTGTAGTTGGGGAATGTGCAATGAATTTCCGAACAAGCCGATTTCGAACTTTTTCTGGATAAAAGTCTTCGCTGGAATTTATTTCTTCCGAAAGAATGCGGAAAGAGAAAATTGGGAAGACATTCCTCGAGACATCGAGGAACTGAATGCAAGTAGGTCGGGTAAAGTAGTCGCCAACGAATCGGTCGAAAAAAGGAAATTAACATGTATATGAGGTGCCAAGGAGAAAGATTGGCGAGATCTATAACGGTTTTTGTTGTCCGAAGTTTGGATGGTTGAAGAGAAGTTTTGCTCTTCGTTAAAACATTGAAGAAAACAGTTGAAGTGGTATTAAACGATGCTGTGTATTAATTTTTATACATTTCACATAATCCTGGTTTTCACATATAGTTTAAAAAATAGAAAGTTTTCAGGCGTGATTTTTTTTAAGAATCGTAATTTCTTATTACCCCGTCAGTACACGCATGGGGTCTTTTTGATCTCATCCCTTCTCTTTTCTTAAAAAATGCTAAGAATTCATTCCTAAACACTTGTCCCTGCTACTTCCTGTACCTTCATAGGGAGCTAGAAGAAGAGGATAAGAAGGCCACAATCGGTGAAACGGGTTTTCTCACTTCTTACTGGGGGCGTTGGGGTCAAATTGACTCGTGCTCGTGCTAACTTTTCAGGTTAATTTAACGTTATGGCTATGGAAGCGTACGAACGTGCGCAGCGGAGAAGAAAAGAATACTGAAAAGGAGGGGAAAATTATATAAGTTCAACTTTCCTTTGTCTTATTAAAAATCGCATTTGCGTTCTGAATACTAGTTATTTTTACGAAAAATTGTTCTTATACTTTGATCATATATTATTCTTGTACAAATAGGCAATAAAATAAAGGGTAAGTGTCTAACAATTTGGGGTCAAAATGACACCACGCGTGTGCTAATGTTCCAAAAATGGGTGCGTGTGTTGAAGGGTTAAGGACAAGCATTGAAAGAATATAAGAAAGCCATAAAGTCGTTTCCCTTAGATCCTAATCTTGGCTACAAACTTGGAGACAAATTTGGCGACAAAAGGAATTTTCTAGAAGGACCTCGAACTTTCAACCTATTTCTACTGGCTTCATGAACTTTCTGGAGATTACGTCACTTCCTAAGTAATGAAGTCACTACCTGTTGAAAAAGTATAAAAGCAAACTCTCAAGCCAAGAAGAGGAGTTAGATTTTGATCAGCAAGCAAGCTGGTGAGCTAACAAGGAGCCTTTGAGCGCTGTGTTGAGATTTAATGGTAATCTCTATTGTGGATTGTTAGTTAATACTTGTGACACGCTTCTTATCTTAGAATATTTGTAAAATAAAGAGCTTTATTTTTTAATCCTGCTTATAGGACTGCATTCACGTACACCCACAAGACGATTTTGTCACAATATAAAGAAGTTTTTTAATGAATTGAGGGAATAATGGAGAGATTGTGAAAAGGATCCACGTCAAATTTCTCACAATGCATTCCATTCTATACAGTAAAATGACGAGATGTCTTAGCCCATCGTAGGACAACGTATATCAGATATTAAATGGCACGAGAGATTACGCTTATCATATGACTGTGACGTCACGATATTTGACTCAAGGTCAAACACAATCATTAAATATGATGTGTATTCTTTAGGTTTCTCCTACTAATCTGAAAATAAATAAAATAAAAGAACAATCCGAAATCGTTGAATTCTCAAGAAACAGTGATAATTTCATGTGTAATGAAATTGACTCTAACATTTTTCCAAATATAACGAAATAATCAAATAAAACACATCGTAGTGCAACTAAAATTCCAAAAGAAAAATTATTCGTCATTTAAAATTAATTAGATATCATTTCTATTATGAAGCTACTTTTTTTCTATAAAATATTTATTTGAATTATTATTTATATGGAAAATATAAGAAATGCCTCCATCAATTCTATTGAAATTAGGATTTATTAATGTGCTTCAGACTCGTCGAAAACTTATAATCCAAATATTTTGAATAATGATATATTTATATATTTCAGATAATGGAACGGGATTCATTGAGAATTAAGATTCAACAGCATCATGAATTTGAAAATACCAATGGCAGGAACACCGTCTGACTTACTCTAAAACAACGAACAGTATCTGATTTGAAGATAGGAAAACAGAAATTTATTTCTCAAATAAAACTTCAAGATCCAGCAACATATTAAATTAAAATCAAAGATCTCAATGCAGCATGAAGACATGAATATATAAACAAAAAATTTTCAAGAATGCGATGTTTTTATTCAGTAAAGAGATATTTTGATTCATCTGTGTTGTTGTTCATTGAATAGGTGTTTGAAGAAGCTCAAAAAGTTCCAGGTAATTCCATTAAGTTGTTTCTAGGAATATAATTCAAGAGGATATAAAGTAGAAGATGCTCTCATTGGAATTTCATATAGTTCTATTTGGACTTTCTATTTTGATATTTCAATTTCGCAAACACTCTAGCAGACATATGTAGAAACATCTCGCTTCGGATGCTATTCAAATATTAATATAACTTGAATAAGGAAATAAAAAATATGTATTTTGCGGATATTTCATAGACAATCTATCTTTTCAAATAATTCTAAATTATATCAATGTTTTGAAGAAGTCAAAACAAATATTAATTCTCTCTTCCTTATTACTTTATCGTATTCGAAAAATTCAAAGCAGAGCATTATAACCGTCGGAAAGTTTGGCCTTTAGATTTTAATCAATCTCATTGTTTTTCAGCTGCCTGAAATTGAAAAATCTCATTTTTATAATGCTTGAAAACAATTAACAGAAAAATCTGTATTTTGCGGATATTTCATAGACAATCTAACTTTTCAGATAATTCTAAATTATATCAATGCTTTGAAGAAGACAAAACAAATATTAATTCTCTCTTCCTTATTACTTTATCGTATTCGAAAAATTCAAAGCAGAGCATTATAACCGTCGGAAAGTTTGGCCTTTAGATTTTAATCAATCTCCTTGTTTTTCAGCTGCCTGAAATTGAAAAATCTAATTTTTATAATGCTTGAAAACAATCAACAAAAAAATCTGTATTTTGCGGATATTTCATAGACAATCTAACTTTTCAGATAATTCTAAATTATATCAATGTTTTGAAGAAGACAAAACAAATATTAATTCTCTCTTCCTTATTACTTTATCGTATTCAAAAAATTCAAAGCAGGGCATTATAAGCGTCGGAAAGTTTGGCCTTTAGATTTTAATCAATCTCCTTATTTTTCAGCTGCCTGAAATTGAAAAACCTCATTTTTATAATGCTTAAAAACAATAAACAGAAAAAATAGAATAAATTTTAAAAAGATTTTTTACTAAAAATTTAAACTTGATCAACAAAAAAGCAACTAAAATTATTTTTGATTATAAACAATACAATTTATAGAGTAAAATTTAGAAAAAATTATATAAAATGAATACAATTTTTGAGAAGCGTGAAATTGCAGCAGCAAACAAAAAACAGAGAACAATGGAAATAATTGTTTTGGCTTTCTTTGCATGATCTTGATTTTCATTTTTATAACTATGTCTTCGTCTGTGCCAATAAGTACTTATATGAACATTGTTAGTTAATGACACAATAATTTGGTTAAGGTATCCGAACACGTTCGGAGCACTTTTTTTTTAAATTGTGAAATAGAAACACCAAAATATGTTTTCCAGATTCGAATTTAATAAAGATTAATATTAGAATATGATTTTTGAGTATAAATTATTACAAGTTTTCAAAAATCTTAAATTTCTGCTGCTTTTTAGAGGAAATTCCCAAAAACTTCAAACATGCTACAGGTCAAACTTTTGTAATAATTCAAATAAAACTAACACTAAAATAAACTACATACTATGGACTAGTGCTTGTACTAGAATCTTAACATTCTTTGGATAAATAAAAATTTTATAGCTAATCGAACAATCATTATAAGATTTTCAGCAAATTTTCAATGTCATTTAACAAATAAAAGACCATAACTAAAAAAACATTGTTACAATATTCATTATTCTAGTACATTCACTAGATAAACATTTGAAGAAAGTGTTCACAAAATTTCAGAACAATCGAATGATAATATCTTGAGTTATGTTTGAAGTTTGAAAAATATGCATAAAATCTAATTTTGAGAAAAATCAAATTTTAGTTTTTCCACGCGCTCAAATTAAGTATCTAAACTTTAAAAAAAATTCCTAAAAATATACTGACATCATACTAACTTGAAAAAATGCAGTTTATAACAATTTTTGACAGGTTTCTGTCCCTTTAATGACAACTTCCGGTTAATTAAACGCCCACTTCCGGTTTTCGGATTGTTATAAAACAATTAATATCTCATCTTCTAATTAACGTACCGACAAAAGTAAATATGTTTTATAAAGGTAAGTGAATGAACTATCGAAAACATAAAAAATTAAAAAATTGGAATTTTGGTCGAAAATCGACTTTTCAACGTGTTCGGATACCTTAAATTAAATTTATAATAGCACACTTTAAAAAAACCTGTATACCTGTATCAAATTTTGGAGCATATCCATCAACAGAAAGAAGTCGCATTTTCTGCGCAGTGTGTGATGCATTGAGTTATTTACATGAAAACAAAATGGTATTCCGTATCCATCTACTATCCTCTATCAAGCACAATATTTGAAACAAGTCTTACAGCAAAATATTTGTCTCAATCACTGGTTCTCAACTTTTCAGTACGTAGAATCCAGTTTTCGATGTCAATTTTACTTTGTTGAATGTTAGAATTTTGAATAACTAAAATGATATTATCGTTATGTTACCATTTTTTATAGTAGGGATTTTTTTCTCGCGTTATCAATATATTGGTTTGCCTTCGATAATTACTTTGTATATAAAGAAGATATTTCTTTAATATATCCATGCTTCCTATTTGGTGTTTACTTTAATTACTTTTTAAATATCGCATATTCTTTATTTTTTATATTTAATTTAATGAGAAGTCCAAGTTGCCAGACAACAAGATCTTACATAAATTAAAACATTAATTACTTAACTCATTTGCCTTTTTTATACAAAAGTTTTCATTTTTTTCAATGGTACATTTTTTATAATTTAATTAAAATGCGAAGTAGGAAATTTGAAAGAAGAGCAAAAAACATTCCTCATATAACATTCTTTTTAGTAAACACATATAAATCTGTCGTCTCATTAAAATATTCCAAATATTTTAAAAACATTGCATTTCCTCTTGTACAAAGATTATGTATTTTCGAAATGAACACGCGGAATTAAAATTGCTTTTTGGAAAGTATGTGAATCATAATTTTATGTAAAAGAAGTCTTCATTAAAATTAATTCTCTTACACAGAAGACAGATATATTATATATTATTAAATCTCTTATAGGAAAAATTATATGAGTTTAAATCATTATTCGAGATTTAACATCACGATTCAACAAAATTCGTAAAATGCATATTTTGATTAACTTTAATGTATATAAATTTTTCAATTAAATGAAATTCCTCGCAAAATTTTTTAAAGAAAGTATTTTAATATAAATCAGTAGCTTTCATCATAAAACAGCTGAAATAAAACAAATTTTTTATTTAAATATTCTTATTAACATGACTTACTATAAAAGAATATCTTTTGGTGCATTTTGGGCTTGTTCAGCTTTCCTCAGAGCAACGCAGGAAATAATCTTTTATAAAAAACATTTCCCTGGTACAGTAAGTCATATTCAGTTAAATATTCTTGAGACACTAACATTTCAAACCAAAAAACCCTCCATTCTTCTATCAATAAAACTGACTGAATTATGAAGCTTTGGATTTCGTTACTTTTCGGCCAATCTGCGGTAGGCACTTCCTCGAGTGGTTTGCTGATTTGCGGATCCTCCTACAGGCGGTTATTTAAATGGTCTAAAATAGCCAAAAATAGTGATGTTCAAAGTTTCATAACTCGGGCTGTTTTAATCGTAAAAGAGTTAAACTTTTTTAAATCTAAAATGTTAGAACGGGGGACTGTATAAAAAAATACAGATTTTGCAATTTTTTCAGTAGTACATTTAATGAAACAAACAAAATGTAATATAATTCCTTATGTCATTTAAAGCCTTTTTCCGATCGGAAGTATATATATACCTATCTTTAATTGTTTAGAAATCAGCAACTAGGCCACGATTAGAATAGGTAGCTCTGTACATTGCGTTCTTTTAAGCCTACTTTCAGCAGTACATTTAATGAAACAAACAAAATGCAATATAACTCTTTACGTCATTTAAAGCCTTTTTTCTGGTTGGAAGTATATACCTATATGCTATCTTTAATTATTTAGAAATCAGCAATAAGGCAAATTAGGCATTGCGTTCTTTTAAGCCTAATTTCAGCAGTACATTTAATGAAACAAACAAAATGCAATATAATTCTTTACGTCGTTCAAAGTCTTTTTCCGATTGGAAGTATATACCTATATGTTTATCTTTCATTGCTTAGAAATCAGAAATTAGGCCAAGATTAGAATAGATAGCTCTGTACATTGCGTTCTTTTAAGCCTACTTTCAGCAGTACATTTAATGAAACAAACAAAATGCAATATAACTCTTTACGTCATTTAAAGCCTTTTTCCGGTTGGAAGTATATACCTATATACTATCTTTCATTGCTTAGAAATCAGCAATTAGGCAAAAATTAGAATAGGTAGCTCTGTACATTGCGTTCTTTTAAGCCTACTTTCAGCAGAACATTTAATGAAACAAACAAAATGCAATATAATTCTTTACGTTTAAAGCTTTTTTTTCCGGTTGGAAGTATATACCTATATGCTATCTTTAATTGTTTAGAAATCAACAATTAGGCTAAAATTAGAATAGATAACTCTGTACATTGCGTTTTTTTAAGCCTACTTTACCTACACTTATCTTCATAACAATAAACATATTTATCACCTAACATAAAAATAAAAATTATTCTAATAAATAATTTAAATAATAACTAAATTAATAAGATATAAATTAAAAAAACATTAATATAATTTAGATTATATCTACTCAAATAAAATTTGCGAACACAAATGATTCCTATGTAAACAGGAAACGGAATTAATAAATTAAAGAGAAGTTTAAGGACTAATAAGAAACAAAAACTTAATTAAAATTTTTATATAAGAACTTGAATTATATTACCAAAACAAATATGAAGAAAAAAATAAACAGTTATTTTAATCAATAAATCTATACTTTACCGTTACGAACAGCTATTATATTCAATTGTATTTAGTATCTGCTGTAATAACATCTCCATCTGGTGATCAAATACCTCATTTATTTATTTATTTGTTGGATGCATAAAAACTACATCAAGAATCAAATTCTAAAATTTATTATTTATTACATAATATCGCACAGTTTTGCAATATTAGACAGCTTTATATTACTATTTTATAACTGTCATAAATATTTTTTATATCTTATTTGTTTAAAGTTAAACAAATGCGATTATTTCCATTATTTATTGTTAATTACAGCGTGTTTATCTATGGCAGTTCTAAATAAGTTATAACAGATTTTAAGCGAGAGTTTTTAATGCCATTTTGAGCAAAATATACCCATGACTTCTGCATGAAGGCCATTTTGCACAACAAAAGGATTCTTTGAAAATATCTTAGATATAAAAATAAATGAAATACCTTAAGTGTTTCTCAGAACCAGCAGTTTTAATGAGTATTTTAAAATACAATTTGCGATCAGCTTATAAATTTCAATAAACTTAGTTCAAAGGTTTATTTTTATGCCGTATTTGAAGAGGATTCGAGAAAGATTTTGTTACTCATGTCATTAGACAATTAAAAAGCGCTGCAAAGCACAACTGACTTTCGGTTTAAAATTAATTTCTTGGGAAATAAATAATGCTACATTAGCATAGTTAAAAATAACAAGCAACATAACACTCAACAATAAATTTTAATTTAATTCGATGCCTTATTTGAAACACCCTGAAGGAAGGAATTTTGTAGCATTTATCTAAAGCTGCAAATACTTGAGTTTCTCGGAATGTTTAATTAATTGTATCTTTATTTTATTTCTTGGAAGAGGTTTAAATCAACAAATCAAATCGAGAATTGCTGCTTTTGTCTGCATTGAACCACTTGAAATTCAAATTAGGCTGGCAATTTGTTCTCAGAAAAATCAAGGTTCCTAATTCGTTTCAAATGAAATGAACCCACTTGAAGTAAAGCGATGCAGAAATATTTAGAGGACTAAAAGCTATTTTGAAATATCGCTGCGTCCTTTCAAAGAAACTATGCTTATTTGAAATATTTATTTCGAAACAATTAGGGTATTTTGAAGCTGATTTTGTTTCATTATTTGAATTCATAGAAAAGAAAAGTTGAATTTAGGATTCTCGCAGAAATTATACAAGTTGTCTTAGAAAGATTTTTTATTACTCTAGAAATCAATAACAAAACCACGAGTAGGTGAAATGAAATGCAACTTGAGGCAAAAAAATGAACAGATCTAACAGTGTTGACGTGAAACCGTCTTTCCACTCGTTACAGTGATATTTATTTATTTATTTATTTACAACCCGCTACGGCCCAGCCTACCCAGGAGGGTGTAAGGCCTTCCACAGGCCGGAGGAGAAACATAAAACAAAAGAAATGAACTACATTAAGAACGAGTTTACAAAGAACCCCAAGGGGTGAGCAGAACAATTTAAAAATCATCGCTGACAACAGTGTACTAAAAATAAAAAGATAAAGAGAAAAAATACAAAACACAAAAAGATAAAAAGCAAAACGCAAAAGGTTTAACATTAAA
>BGPR01024492.1:0-22960 GCA_013235015.1 Araneus ventricosus | reverse complement strand
ATTAATTAATAAAAACAAGCAAAGATTATTATGTTCAGCATAAGCGTAGTTCGTAACAACCACTGTTCATGTTTATTGTTGGTGCTTAATTAATTAATAAAACAAGCAAAGCTCATTATGCTCAGCATAAGCGTACTTCTTGGTAACCACAAGAAGCATATGCTTAATTTGACGCATTTTAGCAATTTTCTGTAAGCAACATTTGACAACTGTATCAACAAATTAAGCATCTTATAATGGATGTAGCAATTTTAGTTTAAAAAAGTTTAATAGCACATTTCTGGTGGAGGAATGTTTTCCAGGCCTTGATAAATATCTTTGCAGCATTGATGTATTTTGAGTTGACTCGTCACCAATGCTTCCAAACATGTAATTTAAAATGAAATGTAAAACCAAATGGATCGTGATCTGAGTTAAATGTGATGCTGCTGAATTAGTTATGGTCTGTAATTCGGTCAACAGACTTTCCGTGATGCAATGTCTTTATGTGTCATCATAAGTCACGATGAATAAATTGTTTAAACATCTATTTAGTACTTATTGGTAAGATAACACCTATCAGCTAGATATAATTATTTATCAGGAACAACGAACGATTAAAACTGGGTCGTTTACATTACTTTTGAGGTGTAAATCGCAGATGTTGATACTTTGTGTTCATTAAATTTCTTTCATTTCACATAAAGCACAAATATCGAGCTTTTCAGAAAATTCACAGCTTATGTAGAAGCTTATTGATGATGGAAAAATGATTTTGGAGTCTTTCTCTAGTCTCATGGGTTGAAATATGGTAATCTGAATTAATAATGAGTTTAATTTGGTCTTCTTCAGATTCAGAATCATTATTTAGTGAAGAATTACCATCACAAAATTTGGTAAACCAGTTCTGTCAAGAGAATTCTATTTAATCATTAGCACCAGATACTTGACAAATCTCTTTTTGAGAGTCGGTAGTTTCTTGCCTTCGTTAAAGTTTTCTTTTTTGCACTACATTTTAAAATCAACTCTAAACTGATAATAAATATAAAAAAAGTAAAAGAAAACGCTTTCACCAATGCATTGAAAGAAGAAAAAATGTTTTCTCAAAAAATCTGGAAGACAAAGCAAAAATCGGAAAAGTGTGAGGCTCAGGTAGAAAAGCTGTAAGTAAATTAGAATTGTAATCACATTTATAATATATTTTATATGATGAATGTTTAATAACATTTCGTTATTTATGATAATCATTGTGGTTTTATATCTTTCGCCTATTGTTTTCAGCACCTCACGCTTTTACGATTTTTGTTTTGACCTCCTTCTTTTGTTTTAAGAAAAAATTATTATTTTTTTCGTTTTTAATGCATTGGTAAAAGCGTTTTTATGAAATTTTTTTTCATATTTAGTATTACTTTCTAGTTTTTAGTCTTTAATTTATGTCACAATTCATCATTATAAATATTTTGGATCTTAGAATCAATTTTTCATGAACTAATTCCAACAATTATTTCATTGAAAAGAGCTCTAAAATTATTGAAATATTGTATTCTCAACAGGACAAAATAAATATACAAAATTTCAGAACTCTAGTTCATTAAGAAGCGAGTGAAAAATCGATCACAAAATTCCAAACGTACATACATACAAACATGAAACATTTCGAACTTAGTAAAGAGCGTTTAAAAAGAATTGTAAATAAAATAAGGTTCAAGTAACAGATTATTAACGTCAAATGGATTAAATCATGTGACTGACAAAAGTCATTCAAGAAGATAACTCAAGCCATCTGTGAATACCAAATTCCTTTTCAATTGGCCGAAAATTTACTAAAATAATTCAAAATTAAGTTTTATAACTTCATTTTTTTTCGAAAAATTAATGAAACCAATTGAGAGATCAGGAAATTTTACAGACATAATGCCTGTAAATTGTTTTAATGAAGAAACATTAAAAAAACTAGGATTTTTTTAAAGTCCTCTGATTTTTCCAATAAGTTGTAGTGTTTGTTAGAACGATGAGTGTGAGTGAAACGCACATATTCGGCACATGAAATCTTCAACTAACCGTCTAATTAAAAAGAAATATTAAAACAATCAGTTGATTTTGATGAAACATACTTAAAACTAAAATTTAATGCATTCATAATAAAAAAATAATTTTTTGATCTGCAGTAATTTAAATATGAAATTCTTGACTTTATTTGGTATTTCACTTGTTATTTTTTGGAATTCATTTAAAATTGCGAGATATAATTTTCGAAAGAACATTTTTTAAGCTCTACAGGAAAAAAAAATTATGAAAATCTGTTTTGTATAATATAAATCTCCGAAAGAACGTAATTTTAAACAATCAGTTTTTTTTTATCGTAAGTTCTTCAACTTTACCATATATAACAATAATATTATGATTATACTAAATTACCTATGATACTATGATGGTACTGCAAATACCATAATAAGAAAATTTTAAAACAATCGTTTTTTTTCATAAATTTTTGTACTTAGAGTTTTTAGATTACAATAATCATTAAATACTTTTATAGGTAGCTTTTTAAGCTTAAATGTTTACTTTAAGATGGATTTATATTATTTTGGTAAAAATAAAAATTTAGAAGCTCTACATAATTGAAAAAATTCACGCTGCGAACATGTAGTTATCTATCCTATTAAAATTCGAAGGTAAAAAAACATATGTATCTATGCCCTTCTATCTTCTCTCGAACCACTGAATCCTGAAACTAGCCGTTAAGTACCAAAAGATGGAAAATAATCCAAGGAATCCATTTCGACTACTTAAATTCCGAAATTTTATTTAGTTAAAAAGATATTATTTAAAAACGTCAAAATGAATGAATTGACGTGCTGCCATCTATTGGCAGCATGGTGAATTTATTCACGGCGGATTCTTTTTTCCCCTATTATTAGTTTTCACATCCGGTGTTGCATTTTTTTTATTTATTTAACGGAAGTTTGTATTTCTTTTTGAGCGTGTTTTTGTGTTTGGATTTATTAACAATAGAAAAAAAATCGTTCTCATGCTTTTTTCTTTCTTTTTTTATATTAAGGAGTTTAACTTCGTAACGTTTGTTAGGGAAAGTAAGTGACAACATTTGTTGATCTCTTAGAAAAACGGAGGCGGGGCATATGAAAATATATGGATCCCAAGGTCTCACGCGACCTCACTTCTCTCCGCCCGGGAATATCCTATTATTCGTGATAGCCCATGCAACGCCGGGCCACACAGCTAGTAAGCTTTTATAAATGATTAAATAAAGTACGTTTTTGCTTTTCTAACACATAGAATTTCTCAGTAGAGGCCACTTCCCTAACAGTACTCCTCAGTTATACTTTTTTCTGCTTTAGAATAATACATTATTTAAGAAAATTTCATGAATTTCGCATAAAAACAATGTATTTAGTCACTTAACAAGCAACACCACCTATCTCAATTTTCTGAATTTCTTTAATATCTCCTATAAACATGAGACCGCATGTTCCTACCATATGTGAAAAAATTCATAAATATTCGTTATTGATTGCAAAAATTTCAGTTTTTCGTTCTCTTTAAAATTTTTAAAAATTGAGATAGGGGATGCTGCTTGTTAATTGACGATTTGTTCATGTAACTTTGAATTATATTACTTTAGATCTCCGTTAACTGCAAGGAGTTTTTAAAATTCCTTGATGATGAATAACACATATTTTAAGATATGCAGCTATTCATAACTAGAAATTTGATTTTAGATTAGATATATGAGGTGCAATTGCATCAACAAACGCTTCAAAAAATATTTTGTTTACCGAAAATCAGATCAGAATCATGGGAAACTAGATAACAGAAACCAAAAGCATCTCGGATGTTTCCACTGAAATACTAAAAAATCTCGCAAAAGAACATTAAATTTCATAATCTCAAGTATAAAAAGAACAACCTTGTAGGAAACAAACTCCCCAAAGAAGTCCTACAGAATGATTTCGAACTTAACAGTACCTGAAAATAACGTTTTATCCGCAGTATTTGCAAATAATCCCTTCCTAAAAATTAATCGGAATTTCAATGTTTTCCTCAATATCTCCATAGCATATTGCAGCACAAAGCAATCAAGCCAGCTATTGCCATGGCTCAGTTGGCACCAAGGACTGGTATCTTTTAAAAATGTTATTTATTGTTTATTTATGTTCTGAACAATATTATAAATCTTTCTTTAACATTCTTGTTGAACGAATGTTCTGTATATGTATAAATGCTGATCCCCACAAGTTGTGGGTAACTTCTCATTTCTCTTATGGTTGCTTTACACTAATAAATCTACTTTATTGTTCAGTCGTACTTTAATGCATCTTCGTGCCAATATTATCGCACAAAAGTCACTTTTACAGTGCTTTAAAAAACAAAAAAATAGCTTTTCAGTGCTACCAATTTTATTTTCGTACGATTTTTTTAATGAATTTTCCAACCATCTTTTAGCAAATTTTCCAAAATTAGTTTTAAACATGATTTTGTAACAATGTTTCTCTTTTATATAACCTCATGCAACAAAATAGCAAGATTGTGAATAATCAATGTGAATATTTTAATAGTTATCATGCGATTAAGCAAAATTAAATTTTAGATTTTCCAATTTATTAATTGACTAATCAATCTTCTGTTTATTACTAACTAATGCTTTTATGTATTTCAAAGCGGAGGATGCTTTTATAGCATGATAGCGTTTTTAGACTGTCACTGTTTCTGTAAATTGCGTGATGCTAAAATCCTTATGCACAAAATGCAGCGGCTGATACAATCAAGCCAGACGAAGACAGGAGTGACTAATCAAGCTTAAAACGTTATCATTCTGAGATGTTTCGGACTAGAGGTGCGAATCTCTTTCTTTTTCAGAAGTCGGAAATATCTTTTTCCAAACCTTGCAGTGAAATGGTTTGCTACAAATCGAATAAATTATAAAAAATGACACAGGTATATATCAGGTATTTATGTTCTTATCAGAATGAGAAACAGTAAAAACTTCTGAAACAAAACAACAAGGAAATATCATTATGCAAATGGAAGAAATTTCCAATTCGTTTTACGAAACAGCGAAGAAATAACAGATGAGATTTTTCCGAGTGTTACATTATTTCCAACGAGCGACTATTTTGCATTTTTTGAAAATAATAGAAACCTCTCTATTAGAAGCAACTTCCTTTTTCATATCGTTATCTAGAACACTCATTTTCAACAAATAATTCGAATTCGTTTTAGAAAATAATGGAAACGACTGTGAGGTAAAAGTTCTCTTTGCTTGAATACAGGATTATTTTTTGTCCTCTGAACTTACAAGCTATTACAAGTATTTTTTATACACTTTTACTTGATTTGTTTTATGTTTGTGAATATGGAATTTTGTAACCGATTTTTCTTTCACTTCCTTATTTATTAGAGTTTTGAAACTAAGTATATCTATGTATTCTCGATGACATCACACTACAGGGTGATCATAAATTATCGGACCCATTTAAAAAATTAATAAAAAACCCTGCAATGTAGCAATTTCGTGTTTTTAAATGAGAGAGTAGTTCAAATAGCTTTTTTTCAGATAGGTAAAACGCCGTTACCTTGCACTAAATCTGCCGCAGTGCGAGATTCCCAACGCAAGTGTCAAAATGGCTACCGTGAAGAAAAAGGCACGTCTCTGGTTCCACAAAAGCAAATCAATTGTATCAGTTCAAAGACGTTTTGGGTTAGAGTATCGAAATTGTCGGTCTTCAGGTAAGAACAGCATTAAGCGTTGGTATGAGCAATTAAGGAATGAAAGTCTTCCTCACTCTTTGAACAACTTCGTCTGAGACGGGTAGTCGTCCAACACCTTTTCTATGATGCACATTTCCTGTTCCCTTAAATTGCTCATACCAACGCTTGCTCATACCTACTTGAAGACTGATAGTTTCGATACACTCTAGTCGAAAATATCTTTGAACTGTTACAATTTATTTGCTTTCGTGAAACCAGAGGCGTGCACGGTAGCCATTTTGACACTTGCGTTGGAAATCTCCAGCTGCAGCAGAGTTAGTCTACTGCCACACGAGCGAGTTCTAGCAGTCGCGACTTGAAGGTCAACCGCATCCGAATTATAGACAATATGCTGAAGAAGCAGGGGTGGCCACACGGCGCCTTTTTCGCCTCTTTGGGGGAATTCTATCGGTGCATTCTCGCGACTGCCGAGAAGCGATGCATTTTTTTCGCGTGGGAAAATAATCGCTTTGCTGCTTATCATGGTGTCCGTTGGAATTTTCGTGTGTTTTCTTCTTCAGTTTTTGGTATTTAAGATAATTATATCATGGAATACTGCTTGGATAGTGATCTCATGATTCTTGAAGTTGAAAAATATGCTTGGTATTATTTTTCTCTAATTAATCTTTTAAATATGCAAACTGGTTGAATAAATCTTTCTGCAAAAATCGTCTGCTGGTTGAGATCTTTCAGCAAACTAAGCTGATACTTTCATATCTCAAAGCTTCAAAGGGATCAAAAAGACTCTGTAATTTAGCTTTTTTGTGTACAGAAAAAGCAGAAACCGAAATATTGACTTCAATAAAATTATAAACACTTTTGCTTCGTTTTCAAGTACGAGATAAATAGAATTAATCTTTTATTTATATATTTTTAAAGTATTTATTTATTTAGCCATCATAGGCTTCATGTTCCTACTCAAAATGGTGCACGAAGCATGAAAGCCGGCAGGAAAGAGTCACAAAACATAAAAAAACACAGTAACAGAAATCAAGAACAAACCATATACATAACAACATATAGAAAATTTAGAAAAGAAAAGAAAAAAAGTCAAAACTAAGACAATGCATAATAATATTGCAATAATAGTTTTAAAAAAAAATGCAATATCATATATTCAATGTATCAAAAGTTTCACACAAACAACTGTTTGAATTCGCCACTCTGTTGCACTAGAAAGCAGATTGAGCTCGCGTCAGAAAAACCGCACGTGTGGTCGGTCATGGTTTGGTAAGGCCGCTGAGGGAAACGGCCGCCACGAGAAAATGGCGAATTACCGCCTCGTCTGGCCGTAGACTTAGTGCACCTTAACGGCGCGCTACCTATCTGAAAAAATCGTTTTGAGCTACTCTCTTATTTAAAAGAAAACGAAGTTGCTAAATTGTAGGGGTACTTACGTATTAACGCCACCGCAGCTACAGATTGGCGGTAATGCGCCAATAAAGAGATTGGCGGCACTTAAAAACCGCCAAATCTGTAGCTGCGTTGGCGTTAATACGTAAGTACAAAAACCGCCAAATTGGCGGCACTTAATAACCGCCAAATCTGTAGCTGCGTTGGCGTTAATACGTAAGTACAATAACCGCCAAATTGGCGGCACTTAAAAACCGCCAAATCTGTAGCTGCGGTGGCGTTAATACGTAAGTACCATTGTAGTTTTTTTTTATTAATTTTTGAAATGGGTCAAATAATTTATGACCACAATGTATTTTAATGTTTTCAGAACTTAATTATCAATTGACTGATTAATTTAATTCAGTTTTGATGCCTTACGAATGTCGCCATCTGGTAGGGGACTGTTCAATAAATCAGTTATTAAATAAGCTTCGAAAAGTCCTATAATCTGAAGCCCTAAAGTGAATAGGGCATTAATACCAGTTGACCATATAGAGACAAACATACTTGCTGGTGAACTCTCGGAGGTTAAGGTAATGAAGACAACAAAGGACCCAGCGACACAGTCAGACCCACACATGAAAAATAGCATAGAACAAAACTCAGTTTTTAACAACTCGCCATTCAACACATCTGCTCAAAAGGCAGATTCATCAGCTCGCCACCCGGCAATTCTTCTTTTCCCGTCGGATACTGACCAATAACCAAATGTCTCAGAAATACTAACAGAGGCCGGACAATAACAAAGGCGAGAATAGAAAATATGAAAACAATACAAAAAGAAGGTCTTACAGTAACCCTCCACTCAGAAAACTATAAAAAATAAACTCGAATCAGAAATCTCCGAAAGTGAAATTCTGAAGGAAAAATGCATCTTTGTCTCTGTTTTAAAAATTATTCGATTTTTAATAGCAAATCCTAAACCGTCGTTCTTTTTATTAATTCAATAAATCAATGATAATTTGAAAAAAAAAATAACTAGGTCTTTTTATTTAAAAAAATATTTTTGAAAAATTTTCTGTCTTTTTACAAAATATAGAACTCGCACTTTATAGAAAACTATATATCGCCTTTTTCTTAATGTTGAAATTTTAATGTTCATAAACAAAATTAAACCTAATACACAGTCAATGTTTGTTGAAAAATAATAACTTACTTTGTATCCCATATTTTTAAAAATAATTACTTTTGAACCCTAATTTCATAATTTATTCTACTAGCAGAAAGTCTCTCTTTGACTTCAATTTATATTCTCAACTCAAAATTTAAAAAATTAATGAAATCAAGAAAACAGTTTAGAACGTGAAGATACATGATGTATTAGCGCAAACTATATGCGCAATCGAGGTCTCGCTGGCGGAGTGGCTAAGGCGACAGGTAATCTACTAATCGGTAGCATATGCTACCGATCAGCAGAAGCCAATCTATGTTTTCTGGTGCCTTTTTTAGTTTTCCCTGAATATCTCGAAAACTCTTCAGTTTGCACACTACATACGAATTAACAAATTTAAGAGCGTAAAACTCCCTACAATTTCATGCTTTTATTTTTCTTCCAGTTTTAATATTTTTTTAGATAATGACTCTAAACTAATTTTTGATTTTCAGTAATTTACGACCCCCTGGACCACCAAATCGGCGTGTTACTTATCTTAAAAAAATGTTTAAAAATACACTTTCATTTTTAAAAAAATTCGAAGTTGAAACATTATTGGTTTTTTTATTAATTTTTGAACGGTGTCCAACAAATCTCGGACACCCTGTATTTTTGCTATTTTTACCGACTAAACATTGTTTGCGACCCTATGTTCTCTGGTAATTTTTCATCCTCTTGATACCTACTATTACCCCTCTGAATTCGTCGGTCGAATTCGTCAACACCTGTATATAGATTATATCTTGATTCTATAAGAATAGCAGCACTAAAGATAAAGCAATCTTTTCTGTATATGGAAACATAGTATACGATTAATAAAAAAATAACTATTTAATTAATTGTTCCAAAGCCTTCTGTAAAACTTTCTATATGTTTTATAGTACAGTCGACGCTTGTTATAACGACCCTCTGCGTCCCACAGCAAAAGACCTTTATAACGAGTGGTCGCTATAGTGGATATAATTAAAAACTGTGCAAATTCACGCTCAGCAGTTCCATATAAATAGGCGAGTTTTAAAGAAATGCCAACTAAATACTCAACTTATTTTTTATCATTGGTAATAAAAATAAAATTTTATCAATTAAAAATATATTTCTAAAACAGATTTTAAAGTAGAAAATAAAGGTTGTTTTTTACTTACAAAACATTTATTTTCTGAAGAAAAAATCAGAAATGGTTGTTTGTCTTTTCTGCATATGTGCTTTTTGCAGAACATAATTTTCCATTGCAGTTAAAGATGATAAGTAATGTTCTGCCTTTCAAAAAAACATTTTAAAGTTTCATTAGCACTTGAAACATTTTTTTTAAATTTTTTTTTATTCTATGCTATTCTAATTTCCGCGCTGTGGTGAGTGGTAATTCTGCCCCTCCCCCCCCCCCCACCGTCAGAGTTGAACTGTAGCACTGAAGACTCTACATCTACGAAGCTTGGCAATACAATAATCAAGGTCATTAACGTTTAGAAACATGTTCTTTTTGGAAAAATACCTGGAAGAGTGTTCATTGAATTCGGACGTTGTATTGGGATTAGACGACACTGTACGGTCGTTATGCCGGAAGTAAAATAACATAGTGCATAGGGAAACACAGTTGGGGATTTTAGCACTGGTCGTTATAATGGAATGGTCTTTATAATGTGTGGTCGTTATAACGAGCGTTAACTGTAATTCATAGTAGCAAAATTCGAAGAAAATCTATTCAATAGTTTGGATATCTATAGCTTACAAACTGTGTTTGAATTTCTTTGTTATTTATGTAAATGAAGAATTTTTGTGTAATTCATTGACAGCGCACATTCTTTTATATTCTCTTCTTTTCTTGAACAGAACTTACACTTGCTGCATTAAAGTACACACACACAGAATAGTAAAATTTATTATAATTTTACTATTGTGTGTGTGTTTTTCCAAAATTTCCTTTCTTGGCCATATTGGGTGATTATCTTTAACTCATCTGCAATGAATGAACACTTCCATGTGAAAAACATTATTATAATTTCGGGATATATCAGTTCAAATGATCTGGAATATTTTCATTTGTATTTAAATAGACATTTAGGAGACTACAATGAAGAACAATAAAAGATTGCGCAAAACGGAAGTGAATTTGTTGTAAAGAATTTTACATATTCACCTATGGAAATCAGGAGAAACGAACTTATCCGAGACACGGATTTCTTTCACTGCGAAATGAATATTTCTTTACATATTGCACGTTTTTTTGAAACACGAAGAATCATGTTTGAAAATTAAATACTATAATATTATAAAGAGTGACGCTGTTTAAAGTTAGAAACTGGAAGGAAAAACGGACAAAAAACTTTTTTTTGTTCCGCCTGTATGAAGAAAAAAATGTAAAGATTTTTTTTAAAAAAAATCTTAATGTTAATATTCGGTTTTGGAACTAAGCCATCGGTTACTGGAGATGAATCTTCACAGATTTTGCGTAATTTTAATAAGTGCCAACAAACAAATCAACCTACATCTTTCCAAATTTTTACTCTACGCCAATGTGAGATTGTTTGATTTAATTGGACAAATTTAACAGACAACAGCTCAGAATAAACGGGAAATAGAACTAAGACTACATGAATCAGACACGAACTCAGGACTTGTGGACAGCGCCGATCGCAAATAGACCACCAGGTCATCAGTGTCGTGACAAGGGTATGGCGAGATTGGACCCATCCGTGGGCACAGTCAGAAGGGAGGGGGGCTCAAAGATGATTAGATTGGAAAAGACCTGCTGTGTAAATAAAAAATCATTCGAGCAGAGGCGGCCTAAGGCCCGGGAAAACCGGGCAACTGCCCGTGGCGCCAAAGCTGAAGTTTGAAGAAAAAAAAATGTTTAATAGACTTGAGAAATAAAGTCAAATATCTTTAAAATTTATTGAAAATGTTATATTTTCAATACCATCGCTATATAATCTTAAATGTAACTTGACTTTTAAAATTTTCATCATAATATTATTATGTCAAATTTGCAGGTAAAATATGCATATTTCTAAGTAAAAGTTTGTTCAACATTTAGAACGCAGACATTATAGAATTTTAAACAGTGCGTTCGTTGGGAGGGCGCCATATTTTTGCCTTGTCTGGTTAATAAAATTACTTCGGGCAGCTTCTGCATTTGAGAATAAGCTTTCTATGGCTTATTGAAACTAGCAGGAGTTGTTGTGCCTTTAGATACTGGAGGGTGATGAGACGAGGGTAATTTTATTTATACAAAGTTATAAAATTTGTTAAATCTGTGTAAGAAAAAAATTGCAGGAGGGTATTTTTTTCGGGGATGGGGGAAAGGGGGCAGAAAACAGATGGGCTGAAAAATTAACAAAAATGTAGTACGCAGTGAGTGGGTGGGGGCGCAGCTTTGGCAGTTCTGATAGGGGCGTAAGGGCGCAGCTTTGACAGTTCTGATAGGGGCGCAGCTTTGGCAGTTCTGATAGGGGCGTAGGGTCGCATCGGTACAGATCTACAAGTCAAAAGGGTAAAAATTGAGTTAAGGTGTTCTCGTTTTAAAGAGTGATATCTCCAAAATCACGCATATCTATATATTGTCAGTCTACAATCTAGCACATTATATAGATATGAGAAATATTTTTTTTCTTTTACAGGGATCTGTTTACATCATTATACCGAAAATATCAAACAAACAACTGCACTGGTCCAGAGAATGCATCCAATTCGCCACTGGCCATGGTCCCGTCCCCAGCTACCTAAAGAGATTCTGTCCCTATTCTAAAGACAACTGCGGATGTGGGGAAATAGAAAATCCCCTACACTACGCAACGAGATGCCCACTTACTTTATCATATCACCACAAGGAAGCAAGCCCACAATTCATAGTCCATTGGTGGAAGAGTGCCCTTTCCAGCAAACTCTCAAGACGAAATATAGATCACTTAATCACATTCCTAGCGACTAACAAAGATCTAATTAAACGTCAAAATACAACGCCGTCACATAGTCCAGCCTAGAAACAGATATTTCTAAAGATTCACCTGTCGGAACCAGAAATTTGATGAATACCCAGTTGAGCAGCAGAGCACACTAGCTTAAGAACAGCAACCAGCCACCACCAAATCTTCCGTAATTCATTCGAAAAATTCACCCTTCACATCAATGCCAACCCTGGAGTAACAATTCCAGCGATCCCTAAGTATAAATAACAAGATAGAAAAAAAACCAGTCCCGCAATTTTTAGGATGGTTGCGACAATAATCATCAATATAACCGATTGTAATACATCATCAATTCTTCTTTATCGTCGCATCGAACAACACTAACTGCCCCGAATCATGAAGCTGCAACTGTATGAAACAATGTAACTAAAGGAAACATTCTACCCTTTCACTGCACTCGTATGATAACTCCTCTTGTATCTTTTTTATATCATACTCGGATTGTAACCCTCTCTGTACTTTTCATTATATTCTTCTTTGTTTATGTAGAATTATGTTCCCTTTTATGCATTTTTATATCTCATGATGTATTTTTTTTCAATAAAGTTTCACACATACTCATACTCATCCAATCGACAGGGAGCTGTTTAGACTCCGAGTTCGGGGGTATGCTGTGGTATTATGTTACAGAGAGTCATTTTAAAACAAGAACATTTTCACTCAATTTCCTTTCTCTTCTGGCTTCGTCATTTCTAACAGTATACCGATGATAAATTTGCCATCAAGCAGCCATATAACTGGAATCCAACCACGAAATATTCATTTTGAGACAGCATTTTCGCAAAAGCATTACAGAAAAATTCTAATGCTATATTTTTCTAAAACTAATTATTTCGTTATTAATAGTGTGATGTATTTCAGCATAGCATGAATAATCGTGGAGCCTTCTTTATCAAAAATAATAAGTTTATTGGACGTTTTCCACAGCACAAACATGTAAAACAAACACATACACTTATATCACACACATTACATCACTCACTTACATCGAATTCCATGTTCAATCCACTTATTATTCTCCGTTGCTAGGCAACGTTAGCAAAATGCAATATATCGTTGTCAAACTATTTTAATAACCTTTAGAAAAGAATGTCCAACGATTTTTTTAATTAATTTCTTTTTCAACCAAACAATGTTTTAAAATTAATTTCATTTGTGACCAAATGATTTTGTATCTAAATAATTTGTTTTCTTTAAATATTTTAATAATTCTACAAATATATATTTTTTTATTCGTTGTGAATTTTACAACCGTCTGTCGTGAATTGGGATGGTGTTTCTTCAGTTTTACATAACAAAATACACCATTTAGGCGCAAACTGAAAATATTGAGCCTAAAATCCATAAAATGGTAGTTAGTTTCCTATTCCCTAACTGCGTCCAATTTAAAGATCACGTGTTTCATAATAACAAATCAATTTTATAAAAACAGTTCTTAAAAACGCACTATGTGATGAGAAGTAGAATTTTTTTCATTTTAATTATTTGTTGTTATTTTTTAGAAATAAATTTAATTAATCAATTTAATTAATTAATCAAATTGATTAATTAACTTAATTAATTGATTAATTTTAATTAATAATTCACTGTTATAAATGTTAAGGAATCTAAAAATTATGTTCTTCTCCAATACACTACCAGATGGTGCCACATGTATTGAACCAAAATTTAACTAGATCAATCGACTAAATTGTAATTAAACACTGAAAATATTAAAACATTGTATTCTCGTCGGGAACACACCAGTATACAAAATTTCTCAATTCTTGCACATCAGGAACTGAATGAAAAGGCGATTATAAAATTCTATCATTACAAACATGAAACAAGTAAAGTTAATTATTAGAATGCAAAAAATACAAAATTGTGCAATTGAAACATAAGCAATCAAGAACAGTGACCAAAAAGTATTATTTTAAGGAAATCGCACAGCAGTGTCAAAACGTAGTCACATGAAACATGTCACATACACATCTCAGATTTAGATTTCGGAATCGTTTGTGTCTCTTGCAGAAGGAAAGATGAACGTGATATAACACTACAACTTCAGGCAACCTACTATTAGATGACATGAGCTGTTACATTCCGCTTGTGAATGTGATGTTGTATGAAATGACTACATTAAACAGAGATTCCATAATTTAACCCTTTATTTCCGACGGCACTTCAAAGTACTACTTTAATTACTCTTATATCTTCGTAATTTGACTGTTTTTCCTGACAGTATTCACTTGAACACGAGGAATATAGTTCCGACAGCTAGCAGTAGATGGCAGACGAAGACAAAAGTTAATTTTTTATTATTAATCAAATTAATTAAATTATTTTATTTAATTAAAAAGTTTTTTCATCTTTCCTGGGGTTATTTACATTAAAACGTATCTAATGATGCCAAAATAAAACTGAAAATTTTCTGGTAAATTAATTCTGTAAATAAAGGATTAAAAATACATTAGATTCGATTTCAGTCAATTTAATTACTTACGTAACTGAATTTCTTAAGGGAGTTTTTATTTCATTATTCCTCATGCTTTTACCTATGACCCATGCATACCAAAGTTAATACTGTCCAGAGTTTCCAGATCAAAATGACAAAATAAGGCCAAACCTTCTTAAAATTAAGGCCAAATTTGAAAAACTGATTGAAGCACTTATTTTTCGCTAAATTTACAAATAGAAAATGCTTTATTTTATAAAAAACGAATCATTTTAGAATGACGCGTATGATCAATACTCTATTAATGAAACAATATTGAAGTGAAAATTTTTTTAACATCTCCATAAATAGCTTTACAATAAAAAGTGATGGTTAAATGAAATAGCTGAACATAGTATATTATTTCATGAATGAACGAAAGTACTATAGCAACTGGTTATGCTAGGGAAGATTCATTTCGAATAGGAGGAATCCGACGGAAGTCGGAGTTTTATTTTATTGGCGCTAAATGCGCCAATGTAGCACATTTGAATGAACTTCTACCCACAGAGAAAGAGTACGCATTTCTAGTAGGTAGAAGTACTAGAGATGGATTCTTCCTACGATAACCTGTTTCTATAGCGACTGCCGTAAACTAGACATTTTGGCGGCCACAGTTCTCGTGGCGGACAGACAGTATTAACTTTGGTATGCATTGGTCATAAGGAAAATCATGGGGAATAATGAAATGAAAGCTTTAGTTTTGTTTTGATAAATAATACAGAGCAGTAATACGAAAAAAGAAAAAAAATTAAGTTTGCAGTATTTTCATGACTTGTTCACAGGTTGTTTCAAGGAATTGTTTTTGCTTTTTTTCTGATAAAATAAATCTTCTACATTTCCACTTTTATTCCATGGATAAACAACAAATTCATAATTTTTAAGAAACTTCAAGCATTAATAAGATTTTAAGAAACTGCTTGTTTATTCCAAAAAGCCAATCTTTTATAATAAAACATACAATGTTCGACTTATTCTATTTTTAAAGAAAGAGTATTTGTATTTCAGCTTTAATTACCTGTTATTTAGATATTATTCTCCGTTTGCATTTGTCATTGTTTTTAACAAAACTTTTGAATATTCATCATTTCGTTGAAGGAAATACTGATGAAGAACTCAAAGTAATGTCTCAGCAAAAATTGGAAAGGTGAGCTGTTGTCTGAACCTCGTTAATGACTTACTTCATCACTCGTGTGTATTAAGAAAGGTTTCTGAAACGATGGTCGTAAAACGGCAGTAAAAATACAGTACATTTCATTCTGCATTGTGGAGAGGGACATAACTTTAATGAAGATATGCAACATTGACAGGTGTATCTTAGTCAACCATAATACTAAAGTTTTAATTGGATGTTTAAATTAATAATGTTTCTGCAACTTTCTAAAAACAGAAGCGATGTAAGTTGCAGCATTTCTTAATGTAAAGAGTTCATATTAGTACGTCAGTCAGAAGACACTACATTTAAATATGATCAACGTCTTCTATCTTGCGACATTTGTTCTTAATTACTAAGTTTCTATATCATTGACGAAGGACTTCACACCAAGAAATGATTTAGTGCTGTTTATTTATTTATATTGGGGCGAAAAAAAAATACTCTCATCTCAAAAATTTGAGGATGTTTCAATATGGATATCGTCACTCAAAGTATAAAAGGTCGTATATAGAAAATTCTATTTAGTTGGAATCCATTCGTCGGTGCACCTTCATATAGTCAACAGATGCCAAGTTACCAATGCATATTAATTATAGTCATTGAATTGTTTATATTAGCCGCCATATTGCTTTTTGGCATTGACACTTGACATCCATCTAACAGCTGACCAGTTCTTACAAACTCCAAAGAGAGATAATTATTCCTTCGGCAGCTCGGTTTTTATAATTTTTCTGACAGGGCGTGACGTCACATCGAATACTCCAGAAGAATCTCGATATCTTGTCCTAATGGAGATATGACCATAATTCTCACATTTTCGAGAACCTTTATTTTGTTTCCAGGTAGCCAAATAGCCGCCAAGTTTGTCACCAAAGTCGGGGGTTACAGGCTTGGCAATTATTAAGAATCTCTGTAAATCTCCTTTAATACCATAAGATTAATATGGCAGGGAAGTGGAATTACAAGTTCGTAACAATAAGGTATCCTTTTCACCATGCTATCCAAGTTTTTTTCTTAAAAAATCATTTATGCGTATTAAAGAACTGACGCATAAATCATTTGCTTTTTTACGCTTTTTGAAATTCATCAAAAAATTTGGCAAATAAAAAAATGTATTCTAACGTTTGCTTCAAGTGAGTGTTTATAAGTATAGTTTGTATACCAGGAGTCTGGATTTGTCAGTTTATCGCTTTGAATAATATTTCATTACTTTACAGTAGTTGGTAGCATTTGCCGTAATAACGCGTAGTCAGAAACTGCGGACGAATTATTACATTTTCAAAGTAGATTTTACCACTCATATTTACTCAATTTGGAAAATAAATAAATAAATAAAAATATTCGAACCTCTACTCCGAAACATCGTAGCATGATAGTGTTTTAAGCCTGATTAACTTGTTTAGTCTTTGTCATGATTGCATCAGTCATTGAATTCTGTGCGTTGTACGAGACAGATTAAAATATTCACATTCATTGTCAGCAATTTTTCTGTTTTGTTGATTGCGATTATATGAAGGAAAAGCATTGTTACAAAATTTTGTTTAAACTAATTTTAGAAATGAAAAAAAAAATTGCATGGAAATAAAATCAGTACTACTAAAACCTAATTTTGTTTCTTAAATTTTAAAGTGGTGCAAAAATGGTTTTTGGGCGATAACTTGCTCTGGAGTTGTTCAGGAAAAAGTTAAAATTCCGATTAATTTTTACTTAACTAAAACTCTAACTAAATTTTTGACAAAAAGCTTTTTTTCAGTGAGCACCTACTATCCAAGAAGTATCTACGTGCAATTTTGGTAGCTCTAAGCTCAACGGTTTACCTTGTACAGCGTTCTGAACGATTTTTGTATCACACATGTCGAAAGACGCGATTTGTAGATAGTATATCACTCTATAAAAATTAAAAGAATGTAAGAAGATATTCTATGGCAAAGGATTCGGAAACCTTCCACACTTTTGCGCATGCGCTGGCCGGGATTATTTTCATCAAAATAGGGGGAAAGTGAAGAATGGAAGGGTGGTGTTTACATTTTACTGAGCGTGATCTAACAAAGAACTCCGGAAATGCGCTCATATGACTCATTGCCGGACACCCGTTTCCGGTGTAAAATCGTCCAAAAGAGGTAGTCTTGGAATCCGTGGTCAGACTATACTCCGAACGATCTATCGAGTTAATAAATTATGAATGTATTGAACATCAGAATAATCATCTGAGAAAAATTAATTATAACAGAATTAATGGAAAAAATAATGTTACAGTTTGATAAAAACATTTTTAATTATCTATGTGAAATTTCAGTGTAAATAAATAAATGAAAAGATAAAGAAAAATGAAATCAAAGGAAAAATAGTGAAATAAAATGAAAACAACAAATGATGAATATTATTTCAAAACGATAAACAAGGAAATATTCTTCTCGTGTCTCCATCTGGTAGTGATATATGTAACAAATTCCTCTACATTTAAATAAACTTGATTTTTATATTTATAATTGAAAACAAACCCGTTTTTGCAATGTGCTTATTCAAACTTCGCCAGAAATTCTCTTTTTTAAAAAAATCTGCGATGAATATTTTCATGACATAAAATATAAAAAGAAATTATTATAATATTATTCATTATTATTATATTATATTATATTATATTATATTATATTATATTATATTATATTATATTATATATTATATTATATTATGATATTATATTATATTATGTTATATTATATTATAGTATATTATATTATATTATATTATATTATATTACATATTATATTATATTATATTATATTATATTATATTATATTATATTATGACCATGTTATATTATATTATATTATATTATATTATATTATATTATATTATATTAATTATTAATGAATAAAAAATTCTTGAATTTATTAACATTGTACTTACTTTCACCGAGCAATATGTGCGAGATTTCAAACCAGTTAGAAGCAAGAAAAACAATAGAAACATCTTTAAAATTTAGCAAAACGACGAGAGAAAGAAAGATTACATCGCAGAAAACATTCCAACAAAAAATTTTTAAAATAATTTTTTTAAAAAAATAATTTCTATTTTTTTTTTACCAACCGGGGCAACAATATGGCGCCCCCCCCCCATATCCAATGTTTTTTGTAAATTTTTCAATGCCCATATTCTAAATATCAAACAAAATTTTACTTAGAAATATGCATGTTTTACTCGTAAATATGACTTGATACTACTATGGTGAGAATCTTTAAACTTCAGATATATTTAAGACTAGCCGCCTTCGCCGACCAACTTGTTCGCCGGAAATATAATTCCAAATGAATCTCTTATGCGTAATTTTATATTCCTGGTTCCCTTAACAAAGTAATTTTTAACTTCAAATTGCGATAGACATTTAACCCGCGTTCTTTTCGTATCCGACTTTACTTTCTTATTCCTTTCCATCACTAAGTTCACTTCCCCTCCTTTTCCCCTTGTACTTTCGACAACGGACTGAAACACCAGAGACAAGACCGCCTCGATAGCAAATGTATATCCTAAGTTCATAAAAAAAAGCCCTAGGTAAAAACTTCTATCTTGTTTTCCATTGTTTATTATAATAATATTCACCAGTACCATTCCTTAAGACTAATTTCATACCTTTTTTAACTACTTAAATATCTTCTTAATTTGTTTTATCTCTTTCAATCAGGTGCGAATTTAAAATGTCATGTCACTAACCCATTCCATTCCACTTAACAGAAGATGAAAGCCCCTTGAGTCTATGCGCTTCCCACAGAATCCCCCACACACATGTCTATAAACAAAACAGCTCTCTTAATCGTATTACAAACTGCATTACTGATGACCTGTAAAAAGTATTGATCTGCTTTTTATGTCAACATTTTAGTCATCAATTTTGTGTAATATATTTAGAAAGTAATTATATTTGGATAATTTTTTCTGCATTACGCAAGAAGTGTACAAAAAAATTTGGGCGGAAATTAATCAATTTTAATGAATTTAAAATATCACCTTTATCTTTATCATTAAAAGGTTTTATACTTAATTCAGAAAATCATTCCTGTTGCTTCAACAGCTATTTTCCTATTGATTGAGAGATGAGCTTCTTAAATCCTTTCCTTCTAACTGCAAATCACCAACAATGACTGCCTTTTATTGTTGACAAATGACCACTTAGCGGAGTCCTGCCTCGTCCCCCTCCCCCGCCATTCCCCCTACCTTTGGTCGAAAAGAGAAACGGTCTCCTTGAGCGACTTCCACCGCAGTTAATGACAATTTAAAACCTTGAAAATTTTAAAGTAATTATTGCACAGTACTGTGAGGTCTTGAGAAGCAGCAAAAACAGCAACCAAATTCTCACGAGAAAGTCTGACTAGGCCCCCCCCCCCGGATAGCTAGCTGGAAGCGATCGGAGAAAAGGAAGCCGGCGTCGTTAAAAACCGATCCTGATTACATCACCCGGAAGGGCTTGTTGAAACGCCGCGCCGACTGACCACGAGAGATCACCCAGGTCGTCAAGACCAACGCATTACGTTGTGGCTGATGCCAATAGCGACTCGGGAACCAGGACAGAGATTTATCATTGGGGAAACTGTCTCCTCCCCCGACAAATTACTAAAAACTTAACTTTCGACCACGCCTCGGAGGGCAGGGTCAAAGGTGTTTTTAAACTGGAACTCTGGAAGGAAGAGGGGAGATGATCAAGAGATCGGTTAGAGATCGCTTGGAGATTCGAGATTAAATTCTCGTGATCGAGAATTTGGAAGGCAGCTCTCAGGCTGAGAAGCTGTTGGATCGGGCCTTGTCCCATGAACCGAAGCCAACCTTTGGCTGATTAAAGCTCATCGCGAGCTGGAAAGCATATTAGGAATTCATCTCGAAGTGAACGTGCCCTACTTCACTGCAATTTACCTTCTTCGGTATTCGGTATAACTCGTTAGTGGTTATACGTCAATATTTGAGCGGTCTAATCCCTCAAATCACTCTTCCGGCCATCGGACTTGTACTCGCCTTGAGTAGAACTTTCCAATTTACCTACGAGTGAATTCATAAGAAATCTGCGATTGAATCCAGATTTAACTTTGACTTGTTTACGCTATCTCGTCCTGAGTTAAGCAGAATTGATTTATGTTGATGTTAATTTGTACATTCTTGTATAAAATCAATTAATCAAGAATCTTTAATTAAAAATTAATATCCTGATATTGCTGTGTCTGGTGAATTCCTTCATAGTTTAGTATCACTGAGTTAAGACCCTACAGTACTCATACTAATATCATTGGAAAGATAATTGTTTGCACTTTAAAGTGGTATAAAAATCTTTTTCATGCAATAGTTCTTTCGGAAGTTATTCCCAAAAATATAGCCAAAAACGTTCAAAATTTGCTTAATTTTTAAATAATTAAAATTTTAGTAAAAAATTGAAAAAAAATGGCTTCGAGGTGCACATTACCACTCTCCAAAGTATACCTGTACCAAATTTGGTAGATCTAAGTTCAACGGTCTGTTCTGTAGACTGCAAACAGACACGCAGACATACACAGAAACTTTCTCTTTTATTATTAGTATAGATTATATAGAGGTCGTTGAAGAGAGAGAGCAAAAATAATATATTCAATAAATTTATTTTAAAAATATATGATTTTATTTCTCAAGTTTATTATACTATTTTTTCTTCATACTCCCGCTTTGGTGCCATTCCGGACTTTGACGCCACGGGCAGTTGCCCGGTTTGCCCGGGCCTTGGACCGCCCCTGAATATTTATCTTGAAAGACACGGGGGATAAACATTTTTCTTATTCTTTTAAATAATAATTTATGCATAACATGATATAAACTTACTGTCTAAATAAAAGTAAAACAAGAAGCAATTTTTTGTACTGTAATTCACCGTTCCTTCACCTTCAGAATAAATATTAAACACATTTATTTCCTGTAATTTTCAGCTATGTTTAATTATCAGCTTCTTTGGCTTCTACCTCTCTGCTCTTTACAGCTTCTCTTTTGCACACACGATATTGTACAGTATTACCAGGAGTGTAAGGAAGCCGGAACACACCGGAACGACATTCCGGCGCTGATTTATTTTCAATAGAATTAAACAAGAAAAAAAAATGTGAAAACGTCCTTAAAAAAGCGGAACTTTTATCACCCAGGTTAGAGCGTTCCGGCATTGTTTATTTTGCGACTACACTACTGGGTATTACATGATTTTATACAATACTAGCAGTACACGCACGGCGTTGCCCGTGGAAGCAGGACTTCAACAAAATAAAAAAAAACCGCCCACAATGACATGAAAAAGTTTTGAAAGCAAAATCAAAACAAAAGATACACATTATTGATTTTCCAGCTTATTTTTTTTCTCGCGATAATGGCATTTTATTTGTAGAGAAGTTTAACCAAAACAATATTAAAAAATTGTAACGTGAAAATTATTATACTGCAAGCAAAGTATGCGAGATGAATAAATACATTAAGATACTGCCGAAAATAATAATCAGTCATTCAATTCAAGGTTATGACGTCACCTCCTCTTCAACCAATCAAATAGCCAGCTGCGTTCCGGAAAAGTGTCGCGGGAGAAAACTCGCTAGATAAAAATAACTTTAATCTGCCCAGGAAAAAATTAATTAAGAAAACGGGATAAGATATTTTAACCGTTCTTATTTTAAATCCGACAGAACCGTTCTAGTTATAAGCTGAAAAAAATTGAAAATAATAGTGCTATTAGAAAGTCGGATGCAACAAATTTAAAAACAAAAATAACATTTCGATGGCAAAACTGGTTATTTTTTAAAAATTTCTCAAAATTCTGTAAATTACGTTAGAAATTCCAAACTAACTTCATTTGAACGGAAATCGCGTGCGCTTTCCGATGGTGTATATATTTTTGTCGTACAGTTATCCGAAGCCATGCTATTGAGAAATTAGTGCGAAAAATCACCCAAAACAAAACAAAACAAAACAAAACATTAAATAAAAAATTTTCTAAATTAAATTTTAAAATTCCGGCTTCGAGGTGCATTGAGTCACCATTAAGACTACCTGTGTACCAAATTTTAAGGCTGTAAGTG
>BGPR01024491.1:0-23176 GCA_013235015.1 Araneus ventricosus | reverse complement strand
ATGTTAAAAAAATTATTGCATCAAAAACGAGTTGAAGTAGTTTTATCTAAAACAGAAGATATAATATGCAATTACTAACACAATTATAATTAATAAATGCACCATTTTTGTAGTTACTATCTTTAATTTTTATTAGACTCCTTAAAATTCTCAGTCAAATGCAACAAATGGTTTACATTTACAAGGACGTCCAATATATTTTTCTCGTTTAACTTTACATATCCCAATACTGCTATCTGTGATTTTATCAACATTTACATTAGCTACCCTCAACAATAGTATTTATTCATCATCAGTAATTAACTATACCAGGATTTGGGAACCTGCGACATTTTTGAGTTTCTTATGCGGCCTTCCCAATTATTTACAATTTGCGTTGAAATAATATACTTATCTGTAATATAATGATGATTACAGAACAATAACCTTTAAGATTCTGCTCGTGCGGTCTTTTGCCCAACTGCTGAAGTTTAATGAGGCCTTTCAAAGAGCAAAACGGTTCCACACCCCTGAACTATACAGTAAGATACTGACTTCTCTCTTATCTATATCGCCCCTACTATATTGTTAACTTTTTATTATCTTTATCTGTTTCCTACCAGTAAAAATTAATTATTTTAATTTTTAAGATAGAACAATGTCATGTAAGTAAAAAAGACAGGCAGTTCTACTTTTTTCTTCGACCAGTTGCTTGATAAGTTGAAATGGCTGTTATACCTTCTAGATTCTTCCCATAGACAAATGAACCATTACATCATGTAGTCTCATTGAAAACAGTCTAATACTCTTTCCATTTGTGCGATTATAACTAAAGATATTATCGGGAAGCGAAAATATAAGGTTGACTCCACCACTCCTATCAGTACTTGCACGAGCCGAAGGTTGCCCTTTGCTTTAATCCATACAGCTCTTCTATCATCAGTGTCCTCACTTTGTAGAGATTATAAAATAGACCAGCGGTGACGAACCTTTGACCCGCTGGTCGGACACTGACATACGAAGGCTTTCTGAACGACCCATGAGTTGATTTTTATAAACTTATTTTTTTATATCAAAAGAGAGAGAACAGGCAATCGAAAACATTAAAAAATTAAAGTATAAATTCCTAATGTTGAATTTATATTAAAAAAATTTCGAGTGAACCTTGGCTAACTGATTTTCTATCGTATCAATACATCTGTTTATGACTCATGACAATCTGTCATAACAACACTGTCATCTGGATTGTACCACCTGGCAGTGTTGAACTAATTGGCAGTCTTGGTGTACGCCTCTAGTAGTTTTTAATAATTCAACTTTGTTATCATTTTTATTATTAAATTTTCTTATCTATTTATATATATATATATATATAACAAATAAGAAAACAATCATAACAGAATTATAAAAGCAACATAATCAGCATAAACATTCATAATACAAAATGTCAAAAAAAATCTGCAGGAAGAAAATGCCGAGAGTTCTTACAGAGAGAAAAGAAACAAAAGAGGGATATATATATAAAAGGGGAAGATAATATAAAATAATATAAAACACAAACGCAACGAATGCGCAATAATGCTGCAATTCAAGAAGATTTGTGGAAAATATAGCAATGTCATGAAAAATCAATCAATGTTGAAATTAAATGGAAAGACTGTAGTTTATCTGTAAAAGCATATAGATACTCATCAGGGGTAAATAAGTGAAATCTATATGAACCGCTAAAAATTTAGAGAAATTATAATGTTTTCCGCGAACAGTGCTAGCATAAAGCTAAAAACACTGTCCTTCACCCCGAATATTATGATAGACCAAGAATTTGAATGAAATACCAAATATTAGAAATAATTTTAAGAACCTAAGACTGAGAGATGCAGCCAACGGGAGACGTGACAAAGGAATGAACTGAAAGCGTCATGTAGGGTTCGGATGTTTACGAAATATCAAGTTACTTTCTTTTGCTCCAAACTTCTAAGGTTGAGAGGGGGTTTCGATTAAGATTAAGATACCGATGGAAACAAAGATGAAAGCGATCTACATTAAGAAAACGATAAAAATTAAAGATATGATTAAAAAAGGAAAATGAGAACAAAAGGGTGAATTAAAATTAAGGATTAAGGGGAAAACGGTAATGAAAAGGGAAAATGATAACAAAAGAGTGTATTTAAAAATTAAGGTGGAAACGGTAAGTGTTAAATAATATTTGAATTCCATTAATAAACGACTGAAAGATGCGTTTTCGAGGTAATCACATTAGACCTGTCTGGCTTGAGAGACCCTTCCACAGTGTTAGAAATGCGCCAGCATAGCTCTAATATGCAATCCTTTACTTACATCTTAAAGCCATTAATTAAAGATTCGTAGAAGGAGGTAGGAATTTTATTACTATTAAGGTTATTTATAAGGTGCTGAATTTGTTTCCTGATCGCATTTTTATCGCTGCATGTTTTGTTAATTCTTATGAGTGGATTAATGATAGTGTTTTTGTAAATTTTAGAAGAGATATTTGAGTTCCAAAAAATATATCTATTGACATTGAATTTAAACTCGTTTCTTTTGTCATAAATATCTATTTTTAAAGTATTTTGGCAGTCAATAATTAAGTCCAGAAAAATAACTGCTTCTTGATAGCTATTGGTTTGTATTAATTTAAGTTTATTTGGATACAGATTATTATTAGTTGTATTGAAATCTTTATGGTTAAAAATAATAAGGTCATCAATGAATCTAAAAACTGAATTCGAATTAATAGAGATATTCCTTTCAAAAAGTGTAGAAATAAATTGGCAATTCCCTTTTGTTATAATTTTCCTTTTTTATCATCATATCTTTAATCTTCATCGTTTTCTCAATGTAAATCGCTTTCATCTTTGTTTCCATCGGTATCTTAATCTTAATCGAAACCCCCTCTCAACCTTAGAAGTTTGGAGCAAAAGAAAGTAACTTGATATTTCGTAAACATCCGAACCCTACATGACGCTTTCAGTTCATTCCTTTGTCACGTCTCCCGTTGGCTGCATCTCTCAGTCTTAGGTTCTAAAGTTATTTCTAATATTTGGTATTTCTTTCACATTCTTGGTCTATCATAATATTCGGGGTGAAGGACAGTGTTTTTAGCTTTATGCTAGCACTGTTCGTGGAAAACATTATAATTTCTCTAAATTTTTAGCGGTTCATATAGATTTCACTTATTTACCCCTGATGAGTATCTATATGCTTTTACAGATAAACGTCTTTCCATTTAATTTCAACATTTATTGATTTTCATGACATTGATATATATATATATAACGTATCCGTGGTTGTAGTCGTTGAAAATAAACACAGGCCGAGTAATTAACTAATTTCTTTTTATTATCGATAGGAGAGTGGTGGATATACGGCCATCTCTGTTTAGGTTACAAGCGAAAGTGCACAGAAAAATCCCTGTATTCTCTCGGATAGGGGAATAACATATGGACACGTGATCAAAGTGAAGAGAATATTGGGTATTTTTAATAAGTTACGTAGGCGTTTCAGGGAAAAAAGTCTGGTGCATGAGGCGCCGTCATGATTTTCTGTCGGCATGTGAAAGCGATTAAATATTCTTTTAGTAATAATTATGCCAAAATGAGAGATTTAATATACCTGCAGAGCGGGAAAAGAACGAAACTGGAGTTTTAGAAAAGTGATTTTGGAATACATTAAGATTTTAAAATATATAATATTAGAATTTGGAATAAAATTAAGTGAGATTATTACAATTTTCCCCCTCCGCAAGACGCGTGTGTGCGCCAGGGCCCTTGACACACACCCGTATCTTACAGGGATGCCCAATAGAAATTTAAATATAATTGTTATATAATTTTCCCTTCACTTTATCATAAACATGAAAATAATTTCCAATAAGGAACCTATAAATGTGTAAGAATTGATATAAAAAACAACAATTATGTGTACGAAATCATTTACGTAGAACAAAAAATAATACTTTAAATACAAAATTCTTGTAAAATCGATCTTCAAATGGCACAGTTCTTTAGTATTGATGGCAGTTGTGAAGATCTAGACTACAGTAAACATGAATGTTGAATATACTGTCTATCAAAAATTCACATCTTTTAAAAATATCAATATAGTAAAGCTGAACACTAAAATAGGTATATCAACAAATAAGATTAAAAATATTGTTATATTATAAAATATGAACAATGAAACAAATTATATAAAAGTGTGTTTGTTTGTATTTTTGTGTATAAAAAATTTTTGTACTGTATTGTCTTTCAGTACTTAAAACTTAGTGACTTTGGGTTTATAGAGTCCCATTCAGCCACCAAGGACAGGGGTGATAATCCAATTCTCTCCCTACTTCCATCCAGGAGCACTCGCTTCTTCAAATGTGAAAACAGAGTGCTCAGGATGAAACCAGGAAGAAAAGTGAACTGAGCTGGGAGGTTGACTCTGTCTCGCAAATCATAAAACTACTTGTTCAATTTCTTATTGTGAAAACATTTCACAACAACATCGAGGAAAACAAAAACATTTAGACTGGAAACGGCGGGTCAACCTAACAAAGGGGAACAAAAAGAGGGATTTTTTTTTTGTATGTGTAGAGATACGTTTTATTCGTGACTCAATTTTAGTTCTTCAGGGGGATAAAAAGTTCTTAATTTTGAAGCATGAACAATTTCAGTAGGTTTTTTAGTTAAAGCATTTGGTTTGGTTATTTCATAATTTACATCAGAAAGCTTTTTTACTACTTCATAGGGGCCTGAAAACACTGTAGATAATTTTCTGCGATTCGGATAATTAAATTCCTTATACATTACAATGTCACCAGCCTTAAAAGGAGAATCAATGAAATGAGCATCATATTTAATTTTGTTTTTATCATGATACTTTATTGTATTCTGTTTTGCCAATTTCCTGGCTTCTTCAACTGAAGGATAGAATTGATTTTGAATTAATGGAGGGGAATATGGTAAAGTGCCAAATAACAAATATGCAGGAGGAAATTTTGTGACAGAATGGGTGGTTAAATTATACTCATTAATAACTTGTTCCAGAAATTTAGTCCAAGGAGTTTTGGTAGGAGAAGACCTACCAAAACCTTCAACCTTACATTTTAATTTGCTTACAATGGACTTATTCACTCGCTCACATTTCCCATTTGTTTGTGGGTGGTGTGAAGATGTTAATAGGTGTTTGACATTGTAATTTCTAAGGAAGCGTTTGAATTTAGGTGAGGTAAAAGCACCATTTCTATCACTTAACAATTTAGTTGGTACTTGAATTTGAAAAACTTGTTTTAGACAATTAGCATAAGCTTCTGTTGTTTCACTTTCAGAAGGGAAAGCCCAAACATAACGAGTTGCATGATCAATTACTAAGTGCAGATATTTTTTAGTTGAATTATAGTAGTTAAATCCTCCAACAGTATCGATCGAAAGATATTCAAAAGGTCGATCTGTGGGTGGCACAGTCTGTAAAAGACCAAATCTTTTTTGCCTTTTCTTTTTATGTAATTGACAAACATCACAGTGTTTGACAAATACTGAAATATCTTGGTTAATGTGAGGCCAATAGTATTGAGGAGTAATTAGATTTATCATTTTTTAGTACACGGATGCCCAAATTGTTCATGAGAATTTTGCAAAACTTTTCGCCTTAGCGAGAAAGGTACAACTATTTTAAATAAATTTTTCTTTTTAAGGACGAGGACATCATTAATTTTCTTATATTTAGAATTATCCAAATTGTCTAAATTTTGATGTGTCTTTATCTCATCTAATTCAAATAAATGTACAGAATGTTGAATATATTGGGCAGTAGGATGCCTTGATAACATATCAGCTTCAACATTTGCTGTTCCTTTTAAATATTTAACTTCATAATAGAACATGCTTAATTTTAAAGACCAACGAAACAATCTTCCCCTTAATTTTTTTACATTTTTAAGCCAAACAAGGGCAGCATGATCAGTATGAATTATGAACTTTTTACCATGCAAATAATAATAAAACTTATCAAGGGCATCTACTATAGCCAAACATTCCCATTCCGTGATGCAATAATTCTTTTCATAACTACGTAAAGTTCTTGAATGATATGACACCGGGTGAAGATTACCAGAATTATCAGGCTGTTTCAAAACTGCCCCAATTGCCACTTGAGAAGCATCACAGAACACATGAAGAGGTAATTTAGGGTCATACAATTGTAATACAGGTTTAGTTACCAATTTATTTTTTAGCAATTCAAAAGCTTCTTGGCATTCTGCAGTCCAATGCCATTGTTTATCCTTCTTTAGAAGTTGATTTAAAGGTTCCCTAATTTTAGCATAAGAGTCAATGAATTTGTTATAAACGTTAACTGAACCAAGAAAACCCTGAAGTTGCTTAACATTTTTTGGAGGCTGCAATTTTTAAATACTTTCAATATTATGATTATCAGGAGTGATGCAACCCTCTTTAATTTGATAGCCAAGAAAGTTGATTTTATTTTTAGCGAAAACACATTTTGAAAACTTTAATTTGATATTTTCTTCTTCACAAATTTTGAATATTTGTTCTAAATGAGCATAGTGTTCCTCTAAAGAATTCGAGAAAATCACTATGTCATCAAAATAATGACATGCAAAAGTTGAGCATTTATGTTTGTTTAAAATTCTACGGATGGTACGATTAAATATTGCAGGGGCATTCCGAAAACCAAAAGGAAGAACTTTAAATTCATATAAACCCTCACTTGTAACAAAAGCTAATTTTTCTTTATCTTTTTCATGAAGAGGAATATGCCAATAACCTGATGCAAGATCTAAATTTGAAAATATTTTAGCATTAGTTAATTTATCTAACAATGTGTCAATTCGTGGTAAAGGTTCAGCATCAGTTTTACAAATAGCATTTAATTTTCGATAATCAATGCACAACCTAGTTTTTTTCATTTCATCTCTCTTATAAGCCAACGTGACAGGAGAGGAGTAACAACTATTTGATCCTTTAATTAAACCTGCGGCCAATAAATTCTTTACTTGTTTATTTATTTCAACCTCTTCAGTAGCTGAAGTTCTGTATGCTGTCTGGGAAACTGGTAAGTCTGATGTCAAATTTATTCTAGTGGGTTCTATTCTAATTTTCTCTACATCATATTTATTTTTAGAGAAGACATGAGAATATTCTGACGAAAGGGATAAGATTGGAGGGGATAGTTGTTGAACAATCAAAGGTGGAAGAATTTCCTCTGAGATATTAACTATGCCATCCTGATTATCCACTTTGTTATTTGTATTTTCTTGTATATGTAAAGACATTTGATTATTTATTTTTATATGTTGATTTATAATATTTTTCCATTTTGTAATATTTCATTTTTATCACAATCAATAGCAAGTTTATATAGACTACAATCTGGCAGTCCCAAAATGATATATGGTAAATGATTTTCAATGATGTACATCATTATTCTTTTATTTATTTGGCCAATTTGTAAATAAACGTCACATATTTGGTTAAGCTGAAAGTTGTCATGGGCTTGATTTACTCTGACAGGCCTAGTATGTTGTCTCGGTAGATTAAGTTTATTGACTATATCTGCAGATATGAGAGAAAGAGTGGATCCTGTGTCAATAACAATGTTAACATTATCAAGTAAAGTATGTGACATAGATAAATGTACCAAGTTTGAAGTATTTGGTAAAGTTGAAATGTGTCTAATAATTGTCAATAAACTGGGCCAGAGGCCTCAGTTGAGGGCTTTTGTCTGTCATTAGCAGTGTTTTTACTGCCATTTGTTACTTGTGATGAAATAACAGTTTCCTGTGCACTGGGAAACAGAGTTATTTGTTATAGGCAAGTCACAAGTAAACTGGGGTTGTCTCAAAGGACACAATTGAGTCCAATGGTATGCATTAGGAATACCTTGTCTGGTGCAAATTCTGCATGGAGAAGAAGGTAACCTACTTTGAAAATGCGTATTATGATTTGGTCTAAATCCTTGATACATAGAAGCGTTAGAATGAGGATAAGCAAAATTATTGAACGCGACCGGGAGAAATGTTGGAAATTTGGCCGAAAAAAATAATTTTGTGGTCGAGGTACAAATGTTGATTGTCTAAGAATAAAGTTTGGTCTAGTCCTCATAGTCGGTTCATTATTCACGACTGCATTTTGCTCAGAAGATTCCTGAATTTTGAAAAGTTTCATGGCTAACGTGAGCCATTCTGTAGGCGTATTAGGGGGTTGGACAGTCATTAAGTGTTTGAATTGGGTAGGTAACCCATCTGTAAGTCCTTCTAAAATAAGCTGAGGGGAAAGACCCAATTGTCTTCCACAATTTAATTTTTCATGGAAATATTTAACCAAATCATCATTTTTCTTTAAATAATGTTGTGAAAAATCGGCAAAGTTAACTACAATGGGTTACAAAAATTTTTCAGTAAGAACAGAGCAGAGATCCTCAAAATTACAAATATTTAAACAATAATTGATATAATGTGTTAGTGCAGAACCTTTAAGGAATTTCGATATGTTTTTGACTTTCCAATCTTCATTTTTATTATGCTGTTTGCATGTGTCATTAAAATATTGCAGCCATAATTCCATCTTTATTCCATTTTCAGAGTCAAAAGGAATTATGTGTGAGTCACTTATATGGGCATTTTCCATGGGTACATCAGTATTAGCACTACTATCTACCGTTTCTTTATTTTTATCATTAGGGTTAGGCATTTTCAATCCTGATCTAAGAATCATTCAAATAAATTAAATCTTATATTTGCATACATTTCTGAACACAATAAAATATCTTATATTTGCATAAATTTCTAAACACAATAAAATATCCTACAATTGCATAAATTTCTAAACACAAAATATCCTAGTTTGTTATACTGACGTCAGTTTTCAAAAATTATCGATAATAAAAATTTACAAATATTAAACATATATAGCAGATTTTTTAAAAAAAAGTTAATGATCAAGTAATTTAAACTGGTACCAGAAAAAACACACTAAAGAAATAATTAAAATTCAAAATTTAGGACACTTATTATTCAAAATAATATAGTAGGGCATTTGCAACATCAATCAGGGAATGTGTTAAATTTAGATGAAATCACTTCTGTAGTAGAAATTTTTCAATAGCGACCCGCACTCGCTATGACATTTTCATTTGATTTAGTAGAAATTTGCCACTAGCGACCCGCACTCGCTATGACATCTCATTTCGAAATATACTTTCACTTTTTCGCTAAAAACATCGATGTCGCAGATGACGATGTACTTTTCTTTCTCATGAACACAAATTTTTCTTGAAGCAGATAATGAACACAATGATGAGGACCACCTTTTCTTTGATACTTTTGTAACCAGCATTGTAGATCGAAGGCCTTTGGACCGAATATAGCAGGTGAAACAAGCTTCACGAATAGTAGATGCGGCCGGAGAATTGACGCTATATCAGGAACGAGACATCGGCAGAGTATAAAGGCCGTAGCACACTTGTTTATATTTCGTCACCAAGGGAGAGCAAGTATTCGATGGGCGGTTTCTCCTTCAATGTGTCCTTGACCGAAGGGGGTTGGACTCCCCTTCTTTACGATCTGACAACCCCCAAAGGAGGGATGACAGTTGCAATGTGTAATTACCTTTTAGGCGATGCAAATAGGTTTTTTGTCGTTTAAATTTCGCAAAGAAACAGACCCAAAGAATTGCACATCTCTGTATAAAAAGCTATAATTGACAGAAAAAAATTAAACGAAAGCATACATATTTTAATAGATTTTAAAATTAATATGAAGTTAATATTAAATTTGCTATTGCCATAATTTCATCATCTATGTTATCATTAATTCTCTCTGTAATTATCAAATGCAATTATTTGCAACTGATTTGATATTAACCAATAAGATGCATTCCTACACCTTAAAAAACTCTTTTTTAGTAATTTACAATATGATTAGGTCATTTTTCCTTAACATGCGACTTGCAAGAAAATTAAATGCATGAACAAGTATCAAGTACTCGCAAGTGTTGTAATCTTTCATCGTCACACTGTCAGAAATAACTATTAAGTCTAAAATTAATTATCTTTAGGATTTAAGAGGCCCTTAGAGGTAAATTCAGCCCTTTAAAAATAAAAAAATTTTATGCAACTGTATACATTATGTATAGAGGAGACCAGAGTACAATGGACCACTTTTGTAAATTTTGAATGTTTATTCTCAAAGAACTGTCTTTTTTTGGCTTGAAAAAAAATGCATACGTATTCTCTGCATATTAAGACTTATATTACATTCTAAATTTATTAATTATCTATACTTTTTTTAATATTTATTTTTAAGTAACAAGTGACAAAGTGGACCATTGTAGGGTAAATAAAATAAATTGAAAAAAATGTGTAAATGTAGTACATTTTTGAATAGCATAAAACATAGAATGCATCGTATTTGTTTATTCTTGGCTTCAATGCATACTTATAATGCAAGATTAATGAATATTAAACTTGGCAAATTGCACACCAAAAGATTTCTGCGTCACTGAAACTCTGTTTTTTTGTGAAAATGTAGCTTCTGGAAGACTCATCATAGTATCTTGAACATTTACAAAAGATTGGTTATCTATGGAAATACTTTTATGGGACAGTACTAGCCTCTTTTTTAATAAATTTTATAACGTTTAAGACTTAATTTATGTATAATAACCAGAGATACAAACTAATAGGCGCATTAATTTTTTCCAAAAATCATACTATTTAATTTAATTTTTACTTAATATATCTATAATATAAGAACTAGAAATTTACTGAATGTTTATAAAATATAATCAAGAAAAAATATCAAACAAATAATGTAAAACTTTGGCACCAAATTAATTGAAAAGTAAGAAATTTGTTATTCAGTTATTTTATATGCAATGAAAAACTTGCTATAAAGAAGGAAAATGTAATAAAATACATACTGAATGAAAATGCTTTATTTTTGCTTAATATTAAGTGAAATGCCTGTTATATATTATGATAATTATGTGGCCAAAACTGGTACAAATTAAGATATATTATTTAAAAGTTCATAACTCAAAATATAATATTTTTCCAGAGAAAGATTTTATTAATTAACAGGCAATAAAAGTTACTAAAGAATAGTGTCAGTACGACTTAAAAAAAACTTAAACCATTCATCCACTGTGAAAATTCCGATTCAAATTTTCTCTTAATGTGGCAAAAACTGGATCATCTACCTTATTTCAATAAAAAAAAATTAAGATGTTAACATGTTTCTGTGTATCCCGAAAATCGTGCCTAATTTTTCAGTGACGTCACTGGCGAGTCGAACCTGATTGGTTCAGTTATTCACGCCCATGAACTTGCATGGATGTTTTTTGTTCTGTTCGAAAGCTCCCATCTTCGCTTTGAGGGCTAATAAAACCGGTTCAAACGCCCTAGAAGCGGTTTTGCTCTCCCTTGGTGACGAAATATAAGCTAGTGTGCTACGGCCCTAAAGATTCCGTCAACTCAGTGAACTTTTCAGGAGACAGTTGTTAACAAGCTCCTATAATTTTTCCACCGTAAGCCATTTTCTGTTGTTCCCCACCACTCTCACTTTTGTTTCGTTTTTTAGAATTTTTTCTTTTTCGCCGTGCAGTTATATCCTGCCGACTTCATATAACGTATCCGTGGTTGTAGTCGTTGAAAATAAACACAGGCCGAGTAATTAACTAATTTCTTTATATTATCGATAGGAGAGTGGTGGATATACGGTCATCTCTGTTTAGGTTACAAGCGAAAGTGCACAGAAAAATCCCTGTATTCTCTCGGATAAGGGAATAACATATGGACACGTGATGAAAGTGAAGGGAATATTGGGTATTTTTAATAAGTTACGTAGGCGTTTCAGGGAAAAAAGTCTGGTGCCGAAGAGACGCCGTCATGATTTTCTGTCGGCATGTGAAAGCGATTAAATATTCTTTTAGTAATAAATATGCCAAAATGAGAGATTTAATATACCTCCAGCGCGGGAAAAGAACGAAACTGGAGTTTTAGAAAAGTGATTTTGGAATACATTAAGGTTTTAAAATATATAATATTAGAATTTGGAATAAAATTAAGTGAGATTATTACATATATATACATACATACACAGAGAGATAGAGAGAGAGTTGAGGTCACAACACTTCATATTTATTCTGTAATATGTTAATTACAATTCATGGTATCACCCCATTGATATCAGTTTTTTGACCTGTTAACTTGCAAAAGCAGAAGTTGTAAAACAAAAAGGATTTAAAAGTATGAAAAAAAGTGTCAACTATTAAGTTTTCCAGTTAACAAAGTTTCCGTGTTTCCAAATTATTGGTACCCTCTTTACCATACCCTCCGCCCTTTCCAAGTAACGCCACTGACTAAGTGACCAACGGGATAGTATTAAAATATAATGAACAGAATTTTTCCCACTTCTCAAAAAGGTTCGCCATCACTTAAATAAACAGTAGAATGTCGCATGATGCTATGCATAATTTATTCTAATTTCTTTCGTCGACTTTGATTCTTTGAAGTTTTTACTCTAAAGAGATTCCTTTCCTTCGATAAGCTTTTAGGATTTTCCGATCAACATGGTGCGGCCCAAGTTTGATAGCTGGTAAAATGTTAATTAAATGCTCCATGGAAGCTCAAATTATAGAAAGTTAAAACCATAGAAATCATGCGGTTACACACATTGTCCCTTCAAATACCAGTACTGGTTTCGTTCCCTGCAATTTTTTTAAATTTACAGCACTCAGTGCAAGGTTCTCAGTAATCAGTAACTCACAGTAAAGGAGTTCCCCTTAAGGAGTTTAGGTGAGGAGTTAAGGCTAGGAGTACATTAGATAAAGGAATTTCGCGTGTATTCTTGATATAAATGCTTACATTCAACAGTAATATATAGATTGGTTATAAAGAGGTGGCGCCAGTCTTGGGGGCTCTACAAAAATAACTATTCTATATGTATTTCACGTTATTCAGTACTATAACTTATTATATGTATTTCACGTTATAAACCCCTATATAATCAGGAAGGCAAAAAATTATTTTTATAGTATATACTATATTTTGCGTTTACATGTTTCAAGAGTTTTTCGCATTTGTATTTTATACAGTATACCCGCCATATAAAATAAAATTATAGTTTTATCCCACTTGGTCTAGCGGGAGGCCGCGGTGGCCTAGAGGAAAAGTTTCGATTCCAGGGCCGGTGGGTTCCAGGCTCGAAACCCGATCCCACTGAAGATCCGACGTGTTTGCGAGCCTGGTGCACTTTAAATCATATGTAGGAGATCAAACGTCCTCCCGCCGGTGTGGTGCGGAAGCTTGGAGAGAGAGGTGCCAGCTCAGGTGGCATTCTCGTCATCTGACCGAGGTTCGAAATTACGAGGTTCGTTCCAAAGATCCCTCGTATTGCTTCAAAATAGTATGTTAATATAACTAAGCTGAATTAAACCCACTTGTTCTAGCATATTTATCCAATTCCATCAGTCGACGACTCATGATAAGGAGCTAGTGTAGCATCTTTTGTTGGTTAAACGATCTTAGAGAATTTAAGTTAGAAGTCTGACTTAGATCAATTTATGGGGTTAGGTTGCTTTTCTGGAAGACATTCAGGAAAAATCATTCACAATGTACAGGGTGAACCAAAAGTCCTTGACACATTTCAAATTTTAATAAAAAATCAAAAAGTTGTGATATTAGTGTGCGGTTTTCACTAAACTGCATCACACGGCATGAAATTTTTTGGCATAAAGAAATTATTAATAAATCAGAATAATTAATAAATCAGAATATTTAATTTTAATAAATGTCTACCGAAAACCAGCATCGACCTTTCCTGCAATTCCTAATTCCCGTGAAGCATTTCGTGTGACTGCGAATAAACATTTGGAGGATTCGTTCAGCATCATCACCTGACGTGCGTGGCCTAACAACTTCTTTGTCTGTCCAACACGCTTCCAGTTTCTAAAAATCACCGGAAACCATGACGAAATGCTATTTCGACAAGGAGCAAATTTATGAAATGTAGTACCAAACTTTCTTTGAATTTGAATAATCGATTTTGTTTCAAAGTACCAACCGACGCAGTTTGCTCTTTCCGTTGAAGTCGTCATACTATACAATATCGGATTAGAAGCTAACCTTACTAAGCTAATGCTGTACCACTAGCGCTATCTATATGCATACAATTAAACCATTCTTTATGAAAAAAAACTTTATGCTGCGTAGTGAAAACTGCACACTGATATCACAATTTTTTTATCTGTATTAAATTTTGAAATGTGTCAAGGACTTTTGGTTCACCCTGTATTTCATTTCACTAGAAAAAAGCAAAATCTCCAGCAGAAAGCACGACCAAAGTGAGCAATCTAAAGCTTACATTGATCTACCAGGTTTTAAATAATTGTGATTACTAGCACAACCAAAGGAAACAACAAAAATTATTTCAATTTTAGAATATTAGAATTTTAAAATATTGCTTGAAACTCGAAAAATTATCAAGCATAATCGCACCCATAAAGAAGTGCAACTGAAATTCAATTTAATGTGAAAAGTTTCATGATAATCTTTTTTGTCTCTAAGAAAAATATATAATTTAATAGGAAACGCAGTATCAGTTCTAACTGATAGCAGTCTACTAAACAAGATGATCAGTTTGGCTGATGAGCTTACTATCAGAACACCGGAAGATTTCATTTTAAACCACAATTTTTGGAATTTTTCAAATGAAATAATTATAGTATAATTTTTACTTACAATCTCTTTTTAAAGATTATTACAGCATCATTTTAATTTCAGAGATATATAGCTTCTATGCTGAAAAGTACGCAAAATTGTACACTCAAACTCCAAACGTGGTTGTTGAAAAACAGTTCATCGTAACAGAATATACCTACTTTTTCTCAGTTTTGTATGCCTTCATGTATTCCATATTTTGCATTCAAAACATTTTCTATTCAGTTTAATTATAATGAAATTTATAGACTGTGCAAGAAAAATTATCAGAAATTTGTATGAAAACATTTAATGATGGATTTTCGTTGGTCATTAAAACTGACGTTACGAAAAGAAAGTTTATGGTACTGGATACTAACCAGCAGAATGGAAAAAGAAAGAAAGAAAACGAATAATTACAGAATGGTATGATGAAATATTTTCGAGAAAAATGGCGTGTTGGTTAAAATTAGCTATGATCAGTTGAAAATAGATACTCAACTGACAGAAGCAAAAAGAAAAAAGCTGTTTTCTAATACTATGTATACAGAAATCTTCGAAAGAATAAAACTGCTTCTCTCTGTATATCCTGAGTCTTGAAATGGGTGGGGTAAAATTTCAAGAACGCAAAATTCCTTGCAACAAAAGCTGTCATCATTTTGTTATTATGAATACGTTAACATTTTTCTATCTAAACGAGAGAAAAAAAGCTATAGTTACAGCGCCATCTAGTTTGCAGGGTAGTAAGCAAACTACATTTTGTTCTTCGTTTGGTACTATTAATCATCAATGATTCTTAAATGTTACGATATTTTTAACTTCTAAATAATAGTTTACTTAAGCATAAAAATCCTTGAGATTATGTAGATTTAATAGCTTTAAAATAACACAGGTCTACAAAATAATACTTTCCGAAAAATTGTTTTAGTTTTGAAAACTGATTTTATATTATTTTTTCAGTGCTTATTACAAAAATGGAATCTATTTTTTTGCCTATCATGTAAGGTTTTTTCTACAAATTGATTTCTTATTTTGGGGGAAAAAACTCAAATCAAAATATTTTGACAATTTTATTTTATCACCTCTTGGCAGCAGTGGAAGGAGGAGAAACGATCAATTATTACATTAAATTAGCATAAAAACATTTCGAAATATTTATTAGTTTTCTTATACTTTTTCTGTCAAGATACTTTTGCTTTTTTAACCTGTATTTCCATTACATATTCCTTAAAAGTTGAGAGGAAGCCCTTTAGAGCAATAGAATAAAATCTACCACGATACAGGTAGAGTCAGAAGTGTGCAATGCTGAATGTTGCCACTGTGCAATGTTCGAATCGTTCACAGTGTTCGTTCAAATCTTTCGATTTTCAAACATAAACTAGAGCATAGATTGTTACAGATTCCTGCAAAAGTATATTATATGCTTGTGTTATGCAGTTCTTGATGATTCTTCACTGTTTCAAATTTTGTCCATCAGGCAGGGTTGCATTTAGGTAATGGCAAGTTAGTACTACGTGTTCTGGTAATTTAATTTAATTTGCTTTAAATTTTAATTATAGTTGATTTGAAAACTTTCTAACCTGTTTGTCGATGATAAATTTTGTAGGTTTACAAAAATATTAGGCACATCTTTTGTGAAAATTTTATAACCAAACTAAACAGTATAATAGGCAATATGTCTCATGCCTTTCTCATTCTTTTATTAAACTTACTATAATTGGCTAACCAACATGCAGGTGGTTAACTATGACTTTCAGAGCATACGCAAAATATTACTGAACCAAATTAATTTAAGGTTATTGAGTTACACTAACACATGCTCCTTGTTCATCTCTTGAACAGCATATGACATAAATTTCGTTAAATAATACGAAGCCTGCAGACACAAACTTCGTCACTCAAACTAAGTCAAAACTGAGGTAATAATGGAGCAGCAACGACTTTATAATTAATAAAAATATACGATCAAGTGAAGTACAACAAGCACCGAGCAAAAGTTGACTATAACTCATCTTGTATATCTTATCTGTTTAAATAAGCATTTAGTCTCTAAACATCGCTAGTTTGAAGTCATATTAAGGCTACCAGAACCTGCCACCACCGCAACTAGTTGCCTAAGGCAAGGGTGGTACGTCCGGACATGTCTCCTCCCCACTCTAGTGCCCCCTGATAGACCACAAATGGATTTCAGACATACGAATATACTGTTAGAAAAAGGTTTATCTATGAGAAATAGGCTGGGTTCTCTAACAACACCTGTGAGATGCTTCATTTTGACTAAGTCAACGCTTAGTTAAACCCTTTGAATCATTTTTATTATGGATTTTACGAAGTTAATTTGCATTCTGTGAGACTAAAATTGAATTAAATTAGTGCATTCTTACTGCTAACAAGTAGCTAGTAACAACATCTAGTGATCCATTCTTCTTTTTTTTTATGTGATGTATCTTATAGGAATTTTCAGAGATTTGGGGTCATTACTTTCCTTGGAAATAAATTGCTAAACATCATGAGGGACAAACTAAGCAATTCGGGAAATCTTTAAAAAAAATATCATTTTCATACTCAGGTTAATATATTAAGTAGTTAGAGAAAAATTAGTGAGCCAAATCGTGATATTTTTTTACTGGCTTATAAATTTTGTTGTGTTCTGATATACCCGTATTATAACTGATGCTTTAGTTCTGAAAAGATATGAAACACTAAGAAATGTAATTTTTAGAAAATTGTTTTATTACTTTTTTTTTTAGGAGTGAAACTCAAATCATATTTTTAACTTATTGGGTGGGGCATTTTCTACTTTGTCCTTTTATTGTTTCATAAATTTATGGAACGAACTCTTTCGGAATATTTTATTGGAAATGTCTTGTTTCAGAAAATTTTCTGACAAATGAAATCTAGAGCTTTAGGAAGAAATATTATTTAATATTATTTGTATTTTGGGAGGGATTTGATTCTTCAATTATTAAGTCCCAAAAATAGATATTGAAATAAAAATCTACAGGAAAATATAAACAATAATTTTATCATTGCATATAAAATCAACACTAATACATGTACTATTATACCAACTTGAATAAATCTATTGCTCTTTCTCAAATAAAATGAATCGACCAAAGATCTTCAATTAACGTACGACAGCCAATTTTATAAAATTTTGGAAAATAATTTTGTGATAATCTTGGAATGTAAATCATTGAAACAGATTGAAAATAAGGAAAAAATAGACGAAAATTTTCTGATTGAAATCTGGATGAAAGCTTTCTGATTGAAATCTAATAATGGATAAATGTCCCTTCCAATTAAAGCTGAAAACGTATATACTTTAAATCATTTCTTAATCGTTTACTCATTTTCTAAGCATGGCCTTTTAAAGAGATTTGTACACTTAATTCTAATTTTTTGCGGTAGAAGAATGATCGAAAAATAGAACTTAAGCTAAAAGAATTAAACTTAATTGACCGAATAGAGAGTCCGAACTACTCTCAGGATGGTTGGGACATTACTTGTAAAGGAAATATTATGTGATTGAATTATCTGCAGTAACAATTATTGAATTATCTGTTGTAATCGAAATAATTTTTCTCGACATTTTAAAACGAAAGAAACGTTTCTAACAAAATCACAAAAACGCTCTATTTTACAATTTGTTATTTTCCTTATCTTCATTGTGCAGTTATTAGTATTTAAATATATCTATACTTATAAAAGTCAATGTTTGCGTGTGTGTGCGCGCGCGATGTCCAGACGAATGTATCGCACCGACAGCCATGAAATTTGCCACACAGGTAGACGTAAAGGTGATTCAATGCACCTCGAAGCCGGAATTTTAAAATTCAATCTAGAAAATTTTTTATTCAATGTTTTGTGTTGTTTTGGGTCATTTTTGGCACGTTTACGGCTGTAGTATATTTTCTAATGATCGTTGAAAAACAATCAATGCACCATCGAATAGAACAAACAATTTTCGTTCTAATGAAGTTTGTTTTGTGCTTCAAACATAATTTACTGAATTTTGAGAATTTTTTAAAAAATAGTCAGTTTTACCATCGAAATGTTATTTTTGTTTTTAAATTTGCTGCATCCAATGTTCTAATAACACTATTATTTCAAATTTTTTCAGCTTATAACTGCAACGGTTCTGTCGGATTTAAAACAAGAATGGTTAAAATATATTTTCCCGTTTTTTTAATTAATTTCTTTCCTGGTCAGTTGAAAGACATTTTTCCTCTAGCGAGTTTCCACCCTCAACACTTCTTCGGAACGTTGTTGGCAATTTTGATTGGCTGACGGCGCTGAATGACTTCGATTATTATTTTCGGTAGTGTCTTAACGTGTTTATGTCTCGGATATTTTACTTGTTGTATAATAATCATTTCCACTTTGCAATTTTTTAATATTGTTTAGGATTAACATACTCTGTATTGTTTTTCTGCAGTTGAAATATCATTATCGCGAAGAAAAATAAGCGGGAAAATCAATAATGTGTATCTTTTGTTTTGTTTTCAGAACTTTTTCATGTCATTATGGGCGTTTTTTCCACTTTTTTCATTTTGTTGAATTCCTGATTCCACCGGCACGCCATGCGCATACTGCTAGTAGTATTTAAAGCAAATAAAACAATGATCTCAAACGGAAGCACAACTGGTTGTTTTTTGTTTGATTGTCTCTGAAAAATTTGAATATTTTAGCTTGGCAAATTAATAGTAAATGAAACGAACAATTGTATTCGTGGTATAACTGATAACTTAATCTTCATTTATGCCTTCTTCGTTATGCTAGTGATTCGTTTTATTTTATGCGTTCTTTCCTGTTGGAGATAACCGAGTGTTTAAAAAAAGAACAAAAATAAGAACAACCTAGACTTTGAAACGAAAATAACAAATGATGCATTCTGTTAATACGAAAAAAACTTGCCTTTAAAAACTACTAAATGCCCGAATGAGAAAAAAATTAATTTCTCTAATGAAAACCAAATGTGTTTCGAAATTGATCATTTAAAATTCTAAACTTCTTCAGAATGTATGAAAATTTCAACAAAATCCCATTATTGGGAAGGGGAGATTAAAATTTATATGGGAAGGTGTTGTTCACCAAAAAGTTCAGAGTTACTGCTTTAAATAGATTATTATTACAATTATTAAATTTTATTAAATTACAATTACAAAAATTACAATTATTAAATTTCTGATCTATATAGTATAAAGTAATATATAATATTTTAATTTTTTTATTTCGATCGTTAATTCGATGAATTCAAATGAAAGTCGCGACACTTATTTTAGTTATTATTGCAAAGATTGTTTACCTTATTAAAAACTTAATATATTTAACGTTTAATTTGATTATTCTGCGAAACATTCAAAAAGAAATTCATGCAATTTTCGTTATGCATAACTAAATTACTAGCTTCACATAAAATGAATATTAACTTTTTAATAATAATAGTCACATATTCTTAAAGGAAAATTCTATCAAGTTTAGCTGCTAGTTACGGATAATTCATTTTTAAAAACCATGGGAAACTTCAGAAGCAGATGAAAGTTAAACAATTATTCAGTTGAACTTCAATAATCGACAACTTTCAGGCTAACAATACAGAAACGAATTATGGCTATGTAAAATTACAGTTTTTAACGCAGATGTGTATACCCTTTCAACACTTCAAAGAACAATACGAACTGACCTTCAAAGGCAAGATAATGACCTCCTTCAGAGAATTTTAACTACAGAAAATACCGATCACAATCTCCAAGGAATTGTCTTCAGTCTAGAATTTTGTGAGAAAGCGAGGTATTAAACTAAACTGATGCATAGTAATGAAATTAGTTTTTTCACCTTTTAATAATCATTCCTTTGTTATCGAAATATTTGACTTAACTACCCTATTATTATTGAATTTTTCTCAGCTGCTTAGAAAGATTAAGTATGAAATATCAGGTTAGTTTATAATCCTTTGATAAAATAAAAATCATTTTCCAATAATTTGAAATAAATAGTCAAAATATTCAACAATTAACATGAAATTCATAGTAAAGTGTTTTAAAAACTTAAAAGTACTGTATTTACGAATGTAAAGTTCCGTTACAGAGGGGTATTTTATTTAAAAAGTTTACTTTATTCTTATTCGAAACACTGCAGTTGCATTGCAATTCATCCATCTTTTAAAAGAAATTATTTTAACAGCAACTGGTGAAATTTTTTTTCTGATATCAGTTTCTAATTTTTCTTTGTCTTATTATTGGATGAGTTAATATACAATTTTTCAATATCTGTTTTATCTAAAAATTGTTATATGACTGTAAGATTGTAAGATGTTCACTTCACTTGTAAGGTGTTAAAACTTTCGGTCATTAATTATGCCTAATAGCCTAAGCACTAATCAAATCTCAAATGATTTCGTTCTGGTAGGCTAAAAAATATCGTGAAAAAAAACCGTTTTTATTCCTTTTTTTTAAATCATTATTTCTGAATTTCCTTAAATATTTTGAAATTCCTCACTCATATTACACAAATACAATTAAATCTTCTAAGAAATGAACAATATTTGTAATTTAAATAATTACAGAAGGAAGATTTAAAAACATCTGATGAAATGATTACCAGACTAACTGATGAAATAATTTTCTATCCTTTTTAATCCTAATAATTTTCTAAATAACTTACAACACATATTGATGGTTGCAAAAAATCAAATAAAGTGACTCTCAGTGGAGAGAGAGCGAATTATGACAAGAATAATAACTAAAACGTTATAAAAATTAAATATAAAAAATATTATTAACGTATAACCGCTAACTAAAAAACATATATATCAGAAAAACATAAAAGATTGAATAGTATTAGATTACAAAATTAATAAAAATACAAATATAACTTGCTAATGCAATGGAACAAGACGAAAGAAAAAATGAACTTGTTTTAATCGGACTCGCAAACTGTTTCAACATAGAAAAGTAAAACAATAATTAGCTTAGAATACGTCTAAATTGGAAATGCAAAATAAAGATATAAATAAATAAAACTGTGAAAATGGAGAAAAATTTAAATAATACATTACAAAATAAAAAAGAAAAAATTGAGAAATATTATACATGCAAGTAATAACCATGGAATATTGCAGGAAGGAAGCGAAACATCGCATTCTTTTCAAGTTTCCCGGACTTTTTCTGCATTAACAGCTAGTAATTCAACATTAAACACTCTTATCCAAACCAGAAATCCCTCAGGGGGCACCAAGAGTTAACGGATGAGAACAGCCGTATAAGTAAGTTGGTCCTCGCTTCCCTTGAGGGTGCAATAACGGTGGACCTCCGAGTCTACCACCAGTGATAGTACGCACCTTCTTCGGGAGGGGTCGGGCAGTGGCCCGGTGATGGGCTACTAGGACTCCGGCCTCAGCACTCGAGCTCCAGCGGCTGCCACTCAGTTGTACCCAGGCGCTACGGCAGGGCGAGGTGATGCGGTTTATCGGTTATCCAAACCAGAAGAAAAACCTCAAACAAGAGTGAAATGAAATAAAATCGAAACCTAAGTCAATTCAGTAAAACAATTTATGCGTATATGCATACAGAGATAGTAGATATATGTAAACCTTTAAATGAGATGGAACAAATGTCAGGCTATCATGAATTTTGGTAAACTTGCAATTGAACTATGAATTGCACATGTAATTGAATATTTCAAGTTGCTTTTTCTATTGAAAAAGCAACTTCAAATATTTAATCAAGAAAGTGATTTAAATATAATAATAAGTAAATATTTAATCAATTAGTGATTGACTATCCAAACCTTCGAATTGTTCTTACTCGTTATTCAATTATATAAAGAATGTTACAAAATATTCAGTAACTATTTTGTCTGTAACTCAGAAGATTAGTTACTTTTTAATGAATATACTTTATCTGACCCCGAATTAAAGAAGACAACAATAGAAAAAGTAGTAAAAACGTTTAGCAGGAAAAGACACTCCAACCAAAACCCGAAAGCGAAAACTGCAAAGTAAATCTGTAACTCATACACATTAGTAAAATGTATTCTTTTTGAAACTTATTTGCTACATTCAGATATTCCCAATCTTCTTCAACAATTCTCTTACCATTCCACGACAAAACAAATCAGTCACTATTTTCTTTACAAATCAATAGCCAGAAATGTTAATAAACCCTCTTCATCTCCATAGCCAATTTATTGTATTTATGTATTATTATATTGGCATTAAATTAAATGCATTCCCAAGGATCAAAAACAACGACAGTGCTACAAAGTAACACCGGACCATTGCAAATTACCAAATAAAATTCAACGAGCTGTTCACTTCCAATTTATTCACCCAGCTCCCTTGTAACTTGAGAAGAGAGCGGATTACCAGAAGAATGACACACTCCGAATCAGAACTGCACGCACGTCCGCACAGATTATTCAATTGTGACAAAGCCCCAGAGAGCTTCTTTTCCAATCGCTAAATGGCGAGACAAAG
>BGPR01024490.1:0-23178 GCA_013235015.1 Araneus ventricosus | reverse complement strand
TCTTTGTTCAGTTACGTATTGCTGGTGATTTTCCGTTTCGTTTAATATTTTTCTATAAAAATTTTTAAAAGAGAAAATCGAAAATAGAGTTTTGATCCGAAATTAATTGTATTTCACAGTTAACTTAATCTTGGTGTCTTAAAAATAATTTAAAAGAATTTTATTACATATCTGATTTAAATTAATTTGGAAGTTAATGGGTTGATAACAAACTCTACTTATCCTTAGAAAATTTGCTCGTTATGCTTTGGAAAGATGAAGCCACCCACCGCTAAAATATCACCACTGAGATTATGCTTGAAATATATTCTTTTAAAGCTACAATTCTAAAAGCGTTTAGATTTGAAAAATGTAATGATAAAATATGTATTTTACAAATTCAGCACTTGCTTAACCGTGTTTCAAACGTGTAACATCGACTAATTTTGATAAAATGATAAGTAGGATATTATAATAATTTTTCTAAAAATAGGTAAAAATTTCAGCACATTCAGTCACATATTGAATCCTATAATAATCCCAAAAAGTTATATAACTCAAAGAAGGCCACTAAGGAACTCTTGGACTATATAAGATTTTCGAACAAGAGGCTCAAAGAACGTGTGCAAGTCAAATAACAAACTAAAATCTTTACCCTCTCTCGGTTTAGTCTCTTTGAATCAAAGTTTACTTTACGAACATTTGAAACTCTATTCATCGCATGTTTCGGATGAAAAAGAATGATATGGATAACAGAATTCAAAAAGGATTCTTTACCTTTAGAAAAATTCATCTTAGAGCCAATACAATAAAGATTTTGAATGGAGGATTTAAAGGTAGATAAGATTTGTAATCAGACTGTATTTCTTTCTGGCTTTAAAACTTGATAGATTTAGGTTGAATAATATCGACAAATTTTCAGAAAAATAGTTTTTAAGCATGTTTTTTAATGTAACTTGCTTCATAAAAGGAATTTCGTAATAGATTTTGGTCCCTTCTTGATCTCTTTCTTTTAATACTATTTTAATATCTCTATTAATATTTATTTTATACTATTTTAATAGATATATAATATTTATATATCTTTAATATCTAATAATTGTAATTTTCAGCAATTGGTTAATTTTATAAATTATAATTTCATTCGAGTTGCGTCGTCCAGTAGTAAACTGAAGAAGTATTTGATTCCATATTTTAATAAAGGATTATAAATTAAGAACTAAAATTAGAAAATAATTAAATAAAAAAGATGTCAATATACACATTTAGTGTTTTTTAAATTGTTTTCATTACAATTTTTACACTTATAAAATAAGTGAAATAAGACCTTTACTATAAGCTTTACTTAAGGCTGGTAACATTTATTATCTGGATGATGTAGGAAGATGCATTTGTATTATAATACATAATCGTAATTCAACTGTTTGTCGAGAAAATAATTTATAAGTGAAAAATATCTCAAATCGTCACAAAAAAGCCTCAATGTCTCTAATTCACGTAATTATTTTACTAATTATCTCCTATTATTTATTTCAGTTTTAACTGTTTAATTAGCATTATATTATCTATATATCTGACTAGATAGTGACACATTGTGTTTTAAAGATGTTTATGATCTAGAATATTATAGATATACTGGTTCACATACATTATACCTTCCTATAAGTCAGATTACTACTTTAATTTCCTCCACCAGTATTGCTCATTTCAGACAAAAAATTTAGAACTTAATAAAAAAATTATACAACGTATTTTAGCTGTAAATTCTTGAAGAAAGCTTTCAGCAGGCAATTAGACATAATGTCAAATGATGAGACAAAAAATTTAGAACTTAATAAAAAAAATTATACAGCGTATTTTAGCTGTAAATTCTTGAAGAAAGCTTTCAGCAGGCAATTAGACATAATGTCAAATGATTGTTTTAAGGAGAAATGATGTCTAAAAAATTAAACATAAACATGTTAAAAATTGTTTAGGTTTTAGTTTATTAAATGCAAATGACGATGTTCAGTTACTAACAGGAAACAAGAAAAAATGTTATCAAATTATACAAGTTGCATATTTAGAACAAGTGTTTGCCCAACTCGATAAGAGTTCTCCAATTATGAGAAACGTTCTAATACTCTTATTTACCTCAAGAAATAAGATGTATGTTTTCATATTCTTTGAATTGAGTATAATGAATCATTGAGGCAATATTCAGCGTTAACTATGTGAAGTTCCTGATAAAGGGAGAAATAATTAATGAGTAATTGTTTTCTAATAGTTATAGGTTTTCTTCGCACACTTTGATATGTCATTATTATATCAAAGTAATTGTTATTAATTCTTAGTTTATTTAATTTCTAAAACCATATTATAGGGTAAAAATTTTTATTAGCATTTTTTGTGGTTTTTTGAGTCATTAAGGAACAACGGCTCTAATCAAATGTGGTAAAACAGTTTACCATGGACGTTTAAAAATTGCTGAATTCCGTTGTAAGCTTATTTCTCAAGGCTTTAGAAAAGGTGTGTTCACGAATAAAAACAACAAAATTTATTTAACAGCTCAGCCAACAACCTTATATGTAAAATATTAACAATGCAATGAAACTCAATTTAATAGAAAACTGCACTATCGATTGCCTATCAACATTCTCATATGAACTGCTTTAAAGGGCAATCTGAAGTAAACCAGAAGTTTACGATCAAACTAGATGTTGTCGAAGTATGCACCCAAATTAATAAAAAATGCATTTTATGCTTGAATTAACATTCTGTAGACAGTTTTAGGATTTTAAGATAACTCCCAAGAATTTTCCTGTCGAATAATCTTATTATTTCAACGTTCTGAGAAACAATTTCAAAAGAATTTATCCAATCGAGAAAGAAAAGGTTTGACGGGACACATATAGCTGTGACGTGGTTACGCCTGAGGAGAGTTTAATTATGCATAATATTATTATATGCTCCTTCTAATTTAAAATTAATCGACATTTCAATGTTTTTTCCTGAGCAAGGTTTTTTCTCAATTCCGCATACTATCACACAAAAAACATTTTTACACCGCTTTAAAATTCAAAAAATTAGCTTTTCTTGTGGTATCAATTCTGTCTCTATTCGGTTTCTTCTTTAATTTTAATGAAATTTCAATAATTAATTATGCACTAGATTTTTAGCGTTCATTCGATATTGAAATGAGTGGTAGTCCGATTGTGGATTCGGCTTTCACATTTAGCCTTTATTTTAAAATATAATTAAATTTGGATTTCGAAAATAATTGATTTCCAAGACTTATTTGCTTACTTATGTTTCATGTTTAATTGAACTACCTGGAATTTTATATTATTTTAGAAATATGCAAACTTGATATACAAATGCATTCGAGATAGCATTATACAAACGCAGTTGATAAAATGAATATAGCTTTTGAACATGGTAATGATTTAAATTGACATTCTTTCTCTAAATTAAGTGGTGTAAAAAATCGATTGTAACGGCTGATGCAATAAAAGCTGTTAGATGAAACTTTAATTTTTTCTTCACAATTTGCACTGACTCTTTTGATTAAACTGCATTTAAGAAAAGAGACTGGATTGTGAACACAGAAACGCCCACCAAACCAGTCTGTCTAGTTGAGTTGCAAACCAGAGCAATAGACTTGCATCTCAATTCTTGATTCGTTCATTCATATCACGGTGTTATTCCAAAAGTGGGAATATTAATGTTTATGCAAATTTGCTGCTGAAGTATATATATTAGATGGCACCACGAGATTAAATATAAGATTGCATCATTTTATTTTTAAGTATATTTCCATATTAATATATATTTTTATAATGAGTTTAATTTAAATTTGTAGTTTAATTTTTTAATGATGTTTAGTATAGTGTTTATAGACTAGTTTGGAAATAACATTTTTAATTTAAATGAGGAACTGTCTTTGGGATGGTGCTCACGTCGTTACAATATCTATGACTATAAATTGGTAAGCATTAAGTTATATTTTCTCGTTTCTTATCTTGAAATATTTTGAAGATTTACTCCCATACTTTTTGTTCTTTCCACCAACTGGCTTTCGCAGAGGTTTGGCGCCACAAATTTGGATCAATGCGACGTAATCGATTCCCAAGATTGGCATTTGATTGTTGGAATTCTGGGTTGTCTTTTTCATGGTAGTAATAATCTAACTATATATGTGCGTGCGTGTGTGTGTGTGTGCGTGCGTGTGCGTGTGCGTGCGTGTGTATGTGTGTGTGTGTGGTTCATACTAATGTTTCTTTTACGTAACTAAAGTCTAGTTCGATTCTATTTTTATGTGCTTTAAATAAATTATTGATTAGTTTTTAAAAGACGTTTTAACTCCTCATTAAAATCATCAAGAACTGCTACCACGTTTTCCAAATTTCAACAAAAACAAATATAAAAAAGAATGAAGATTCAAACTTAATTCGAGCGAAATTTTCCTTATTTTATTCAGTATATCATAATATACCACTAAGACAGTAACGGAAAATTTTAGCCATTGTGGTTCGAGCCTATAAATAATTTCAAAAAGCATTTATTAGACATGAAAAATTCAATAAGGAAACTATAGTTTTACAGAGGATGCAAATAAATGAGCCTCAAAGTTTATTAAAGAAAAATTCGATTTATATAATTTTAGCTGGAATTCTGCATAGTAAATTAATGCATACTTTAGACTTTTCATTGAATATATCACGATATTAAATTGTACTCAGCATATAGGGGGAATGCGGGGACATTGATACAATCTTTTTGGAAAGCTAAGAAAACGATTTTACCAACGATAATAATTATAACTAATACACTAAATTTATACATCTGTTTCTCTAATATAGTATTTAAATCGAGTTTTGTTCATAAACGACGTAATAAAATACTTATTTCACTTTTTTTTCCTGAAAATGGAATTTGTATCAATCTGCCCCATATTAGGGGTACATTGTTACACACGGAAATATCAAAAATAAAGATGGTTAATAGGTCTGGGAACAAAACAAAATTTGTTTTATCAATAACCTTTATATTCTAAATCAAAGTTTAAAAGTTTATCAAAGTAACAAACTTTTATTTTAATTAAAATTCAACATTTTTAATGAGACTGGAAAATTGAAACAATAATGCCCAGAAAATAATTTATTTCTGCAAATAATAAAGGGGAATGTGTGTTTGCATGTGTGTGTGTGCGTGCGTGCGTGCGTATGTGTGAGTATGTGTGTGTGTTTGTCTATGTCAAAATATTTAGGATGGATGGAATGTGAGACTCGGAGCCGTTTTCGGAAATTTTAATTAATTAAAAATTAAGGGAAATTTTCTCTTTTTTCCTTGATGATTTACGAAAATATCATAACACAAAAATAATTTTGACACCATTTAAAAATACGAAAAACTATCTTTTCGATGATATTAATAATTTTACGTACATTTTTTCCAATTTTAATAAATTCTTAAAAAAATATGTTAAACGTAATTTACAACAATACTTTTCTTCTTTTGCAATGAAATTCAAACCGTTCTCATTGTTTAAACAAATATTTAATTGCATAATTATCTTACATAGTTCATTTTTCCGTTTTTTCCATTTCTGAAGACGATTCTGCAAAGTAGTTGCTGTTAAGGCGCATTGATACACGTAGAAGATGCGTGTATCAATGACCGGTCAACTGTATTAATCTGTCCTAAGAGACATTTTACTTAAAACAAGTGGTCACGCAAAATAGACGCTAAAAAACCTCAAAACTTAATATAGTTCATAAAAATAAATGTTTTTTCTACCTTTAAAGCAGATTCCCTGGCAGGAAAACGTAATTTTTTTAAAGAAATCACATAATATGAACTTAGAGAAAAATTCACTTAGACGAGATGTTTAGCTGTTTGATTCATATGTAAATTAAATTTTGACTTAACATGGCCGAAATATATGCCGTGTGTTAAGGGTTACAATGGCATATATATGAGGGGATGCGAAAATCTTGATCCATTTCTATCATCAAAATTTACGGGCTATATCAATCTTCCCGTTTATCAATCTACCTCAACTCCCCATATCCTGAATCAAACAATCCGACACTTGGAACAACATCGAGTCGTTTGGCAACTTAGTTCAGGATAAAATTATTTATGTTTTTACAAAGCCTCATATTATTTGAGACTGTTTCAAAATAGGTTTCATAAAAGAAACATAAGGTCCCCGAGAAAGAAAAAATTGTTTCAAAATTTAAAAACCAAAGAAAATCAAATATTTCATGTATTATCTGCTAATATTCTCTGAAATAATTTTTAGCAGTAAGCTGCTCAATAAATAAAGATTCGTATAGACATATATGTATCAAATTATATTGCACATTCATTTTGTACAATGTATTTATTAATATACAAACTTTAAAAGATGCATTTGATTACCTTAACCAAGGTGCACTGAATACTGTTTACCCTCCTAGGATTTATTTAGTATTTATATATTTCATTAAATGAAATAAACGCCTCGGAACAACTATCCTAGACTCAAAGTTGGAAAAAAAAGCAGTGCGTCGAGTATTCAGGACTTGTTTTGAACTTGAATTGGATTTTGTTTTCGTGAAAGAATCCGGGATCCTTTGATTTCGTCTATTGTAATAGAACAAAAGCGAAAGAAAGGAGTTCTTATTTATAATGGGAATATACTTTTAAAGGATATTCTTGAAAAAACATTTGCACACTACTTTTGTTCTAAAATACTTTGAATTATAGTTTTCAGGTTGCTCAAAATGCATTGTTGTGAAACATTCCTGACCATTGCTTAAGATTTGAGATAATGACCACAATTAAGCTGTGAAATAAATTACTTCTCTATATCCTTTATTTTTTAATACACTGACTACTCTTGTCAAAAATTCTAATAAATCTTTAAAAAGGTTTTTAAAAATGAATGAAAAATTATTAACTTTCCAAAAAGAATTAGATAAATTTTTACTATTCCTGTATTTAATCCACCCAAACAAATATATTTTCTTTGAGAAGAATAGAAATTTTGAGCTATCATAGGAATCACGTTAATTCTACCAAATGCAGTATATTTTCTTTAAAAAAAGGATCAAATAGCCCTGAGGATATATGATATTTCTATGGTAAAGGCAGTACTAAACAAATGGCGAATACAAAATGAATAAATAGCATCAGCAGGGATTAGCATAATTTTAGCTGCGGGTCTTAAACTTTTCTCCTATTATTACACTACCACCAAACTTAAAAGAGTAAATAGGTGCAACTCTTTTATCCAAAAAGATGGAGTAATGGAATTTATCTTTTCTATTTAACAGTAATCACGGCAGTATTGGAAAATATTGATCCTTTCTATTGTGATAAAACAATACCACCCTCTCTAAATGTTGCAGGTAATTAGAGTAAACTTAGTAGACCAGCAATATCAGTCATCCGCATAAAAATTTCATTTGATGACTAGTTAAAATTAATTGACATGCGAATTTATATCATCCCAATGTAAAACAAGTTGTTTTAAATCATCTTTTGATAAATAACCAACAAAAAAGGGAGTGTACCAGATACATACGAACATCGTCAAAGATTTTGTCAAATTGGTCTCTGTTCCTTGTGACAAAAACTACAGCAGATCACAAGTCTTCCAAATCGAGAGGTAATCCATATTTTGTCAATCTGGAGGGTTCAAACAAATCCACACACGATAATTTCACTTGTCCTTTCTGCTACTCCAGTAATGTTTTTCACTTTTCAGTGTTCAAACAGAAATAACTACAATTATGAAAAAATTGGATATCGATATTTTGTTGCACTTCTACTTTTAGTCCTTCTAAGACAAATTAAGCCATTTTTGAGATTCGGTCACTTTATTTCTCAATCTGCAATTCGAAAAAAATAATAATAAACAAGGGCTAATGGAAAGAAATTTGGTAAATATCTATTTCATCAATTGTGAAGGTATTTGTGGACCAAATAGATCGACGCTGAACACTATCTGACTGCTTATCCGAGCGAAATTTAACCCGAAAACTCAGAATTCGTGAAATTTTATATAAGTCTCTGCCCTAAATGTCCGATATATATCCAATTCTAAATTCTTAATCTGTTTTCATATATTTTTTTAATTTATTTTTTTATTCTTGTTAAACGTCTTGAAAGAAAAATTGCTGCTCAAAGTTTGCTAATTAGCATTTTTTAAAATCTTTTATATAAATGTAATTACCCAACTTTCTTAGATCTAATTCAGATACGGATTTATTTAAGAAAATCGTTACTTTCGTAGTTAAAAATAATTTTTTTATGCAATGAAATATTATTGTATATGAGTTCAATTCATGAGCATTTTTGGAGTGGTGTCATCTGATCAACTAAAAGCAGTGAAAATGGAAGCTTAGAAAGGTAAGTTGGCAGAATAATTAAGTCTTCCCCTAAATTTAAAATTTTAATATAACATTATTCATTAAATATTAAAAATCGGTTATTCAATATATTTAATAATCAAGAAACTCAATCTCTGGTAGGAAAATTTGAATTTCATATATATATAGAAAAATTAATGTTCTAAATGCATATTTTTCAATCCTTGAGAAATACTTTTTGCAGCATGACGGTTTTGAGCAAGCCATTCTCCAAATACTCACTCCATTTTTCTGCCATCTTATTCATCGACCTAACCAGAATCCTAACTCCTTTCTTTTTCCCGTATGTTTGCAGATTGTCTGATAATTTTCGATTGCAAAAGAGGATTTCGAACAGAGATAGCAGAGAAAGTTGTGAAAGTTAGAGTATACGCAGAAAGTATTTACTTTTCCTTTTATAAAGGGTGGAATGAAGGACTAAAATGAGAAAAATCGATCAAGAGTTTGATTTTTTACTTCAGTTTTCTATTTACAACGAATTATCAGAAATCGTCTAGAAAAAAACATTTTAGATATCTTTATTCGTCCTCTCGTTGTAAACATTTTTTATAGATATTTTGGATTCCCGTCTGTACATATTAAGTATATTTTTAGCACTTTTTCAAAATGAAGTTTTATGACGTCTTCCATAGTACCATCAATTTCATAGTACTCCATGCACATCATATTTTTAGCTCCGAGTTTGAAACTTTTCTCCTATTTTTATAAGAATATGTTAGTAGAATTTTACATGAATAAATCGTTTATAAATAAAATGTTTTGTATTGAGAGTTGTTATGGCTAAGAGGTTTGCAATTTTTTTTTTGAGAATAAAGATCCGAGATTTGAAGCAAAAATTGCAATTTTATGGAGGTAGATCATGCAAAATATTGTGCAAAATATTTACTTAAAAAATCTGAATAAATAGTTTTATGTTATACGTCGAAACACATGGAACTATTTAAAGTTTTACATTATTTTTACGCATTTTATTCATTTCTTACCAAAAAATCAAAAAAGTTACTAATGGAGTTTATTGAATTATTTTTACGTCATTAGAATGATAAAATAAAACATTCTAAAAATTTTAGAACAATAGATCAGAAATTGAGAAACATTTTTAAACCTCCATTGTACGATTAAACAAGAGTTTATTTGATCAGAAACACAAAAGAAAAATTTAATCGTTTTATATTATTTCTGTAGTATGCCGAAAGGTTTAAGAAATGAAAACACAGGAGTTGCAAAGTTCAGAAAAATATAAAAAAATGAATAAATTAAAAATTAAAAAATATCTCATTTCTTCAGGAAAAAGAAACGCACTCAAAGAAGTATATAAGATGTATCTTAATACAGCAAAGAATCGAAAGAAGAAGGCCAGAGCTTTAGAAATAATATCTTCTTATACTAAAGAAGCCATACTCTATTGGATGATACAAATAACAATGTCCCTAATGGTAAATCTTGAATGTTATGGATTATATTTCAAATACTAGTATACACAGAGAAATAAAGCCAATTGCAAAAGTGTAGAACTTCATAGGTTTAAAGTAAAATAACTCTCTACATGCATCAAAAACTTAATGTCAAATAATAAATAATTAGCACATTGAAGTTGCAGATCGTCCATTCGCGCTGCAGAATTGCAGACCTGCCTTAAATTATTTTAAAAGCATATGTTTTCGTTTTTATTCTTATTTCATAATTTTCCAGTTCCAGAGTTTAATGATCAAAGAAAATTAAAAAGTAATGAAAAAAGTAAAACAAAGTCGGGCAATCAATCAACAAGTAAGAGAGACACATACTGGAGCTGCAAAGAGATTTACCTCTCGGAAGTATCAACAGAAAAGAAGTATCAAGAAAAAAACAATGTTTTCTCCCTTTGATTTCAGAGGCACCTGATCTGCAGTCATTACAGCCCGTGCTTGGCGAGCGACATTATCTTCCGCTTCCTCATTTGGCTTTTCTTCACTTTCTCTCAGGGGCTGTTAATGGGTTTCTGTTTCACTTCATGTCGCCTTGGCAGAAACATGTCTGGTTTTTTGAATATTCGCTTTCTATTCTTAGAAAACACTCTTCGAAAACAGATTTGAAGATAAATTTTTAAAATATTATTCAGTTAAAACTTTTATAAGGAGAGATCAATCATTATTATCTTCGAAAAATCGTACTTTTATAACTTTCGCTGAGAGAAAAACTCAATACAAAAAATGCAAGTCGCATTATGCCAGATTTGCACATTCTTCAAAACTCCAGTACCAGCGAATATTTTTTGAGCACTGTTTGTTTTTGAGATGCCCAGCTGCCAGTGATACATTGTGGAGTTGATAATGCCCTTGGCAAAAATGCAACAAAGAAAGAGCTTAAAAGTCAAAAACATTACATTTATATAAAACAAGAAAATGTTGCACCTTATTTATAATATTGTTCCTTTGTATACACAATAGAAAGGCCTGGTAAATAGATATAAAAAGTTGATATACACCCATTTGTTTTAAGACATTTTTATGAAGTTTCGAAGCTTACTTGTTTTTCGAAGCTTACTTGCTTACTTGTTTTGAGACGAAGGAAGAGTGAATTCTATCCTTATCTTAGAAATCCGGTCTTTAGAAGAACTGCAAGTTAGGGAAGCTGATATAATTAAATATTAGCTTGCAAATCTTAGTCTGGATATAAAGAATTATATTTACCAGTGTATTAATAAAGATGGTAGACATCTTTAAGAAACATAACATATAATGGTTGTATACTTCATTTCTATTCATTTTTACGGATTATTTCTATTACAAATTTTTAAAGATTTTAAACTAAGCATGACATCTGTGGAAGCCCTACATAAATCTGAGTTAGCTTCCTGCCTCACAATTTGTGCAAAGATAGCTTCAATACTCTAAACGCCTATAAAAACATGATGTAAGATAACTACTCTTTTTTCCTGAAAGTGATATCAATATTAAAGAGGTGAGCCCAGGTGTCGTAAGCGCAACTACTTACCATGAACTCGGGTAAAATGTACAATTCATCGCGGACAGGCAGTAAACATCTTTTCGGCTTGCGGTACTTCGTGAGCTTAAATGCTAGTATAAACAACCGACGCTTATGAATTCTGGGAAGTTCTTCCCCTAAATCAACAAGAGTATTTCACGAGTAAGGCGACGACACATGAATGTTAAACATTAGTCATTTTGTGTCGTGTCGAGTCTGATGCAACAATTTCATGCTATTTTTTCAAGTCATAGCATAATGCAGTATTAAAAGGCTGTATTACCTAAATCATATATCTTAAAATGAAGCAAAACGCGAAACATGAAGCTGAAACAAATTCTGCCTTTGAAGAAAATAGAATATTAAAGAAATTAAAAAGCTTCAAAAATATAAAACTATAATTCTTTATGGTTTTCGAAACAAGCTTAGAAAAGTTCTTGAAACAATTTTATTTTCCGAACTATATGTTTTCCACATAAAACAAAAATAATTGGTGAATAAATCGTTGTTTCTTTATCCTTTCTTTTCAAATAAATTCCAATTTAAATCAAACACTAATTGATTTCGATTATTTTAGCTTCTATCCCGCGATAATTTCTTTTATTTTTTGAAAATATTTCCTCACATAACATCATTAGATGATTTCATGTACCGTAAGTATGCGAAAACATGTAGTTAGAATTTCGCTTTCAGCTAAAATGGCACGACATCGATGTTGATATAACGCAAATGCATAATGAAAATACAACATACAAAAATATGTATATCCGTTACTGATGAAAAGGAAAAAAATTATAAGTGAACGAAATGGTTTGGAACAATTAGGGACAGAAATTTCTTTAAATAATTGCATTTTCTTTCTCTACAATCTTTTCATTCTAGTACGGAGCATCAAAACTGCAATTCAAAAAAGATTAACCATACGTAAAGAGGTGATAGTGTACATTATATCAAGAAAGTTTTTAAGGTACGAGATGACGACTACAATAGTAGAGAGCGCATAGTTTTGAACGCGATGAGACCAGCGCAAATAGAAAATTCAGATCTAAAAAAAATAACCTGTATTATTTTTTTATTGGGCTAATGTCAAAGGTTGCGATTATAAAACTTCCGTGGAATTTGTTCAGAATCGGTTTGAGAAAAGGGACAGCGATGGTCTTTCAAGAATGGCACTAGAGTTTGCCCGGTGGGGTGGGGGGCACGAACTGCTGTACGGGAGGACGAGTGTAATGAAATTGGTCTTAAATTTTCGCGGGATTATTATTTATCAACTAATGTTGAATAGCACGTACAAAAATTTTCCCCGACGCGATACAAAATTTTTCCCCGAAGGGTATGGGCCTTGGCCCCCCCCCCCCCGGTCCTCCCTCTGGCGCCACCCCTGTGTTCCAGGTTCCAAACCCGATTCCACTAAAGATAAGTCGTTTATGTGAGAGTTGCAGTCGTTAAATCTGAAGTCGGAAGTCAAACCTCTTCCCGTTGGTATAGTACGGAAGTTCGGGGAGGGGACAGGCATCTCAGGTGTAATTCTCGCCATCTTATCACGATTCAAAATTACTAAGTCCTTCCCGAAATATTCCTCGTGCTGCTTCAAAACGGTACGTTTATGTAACTGAAGTGACCTAAACAAACTAAACTAAAAATCATTGCTAGAATCGACCACTGCTGCCCGAGGGAACGAAAACGAACTGGAGTGTTCCAGAGAGTTCATCAGTCTTTTCATCGAACGAGTGATGTGGTAATGAAGTTGGTGGTTGTGTTATTGGGCAGTTTTTTGTAATAAGAATGGCTAAATAAATCTGAATATTATTACTTTTGTATTTTTTGGTATTTTTTCCTGTCCTGTCATTTCGCTTGCCTTAACACATTCAGCATTATGCACTGTCTGTAACCTATAGTTTTCATCTCCGAACGGCAAACCATTACGAAAATTGCTTGGTTTTTTTTATATGCTACAGCCTCTTCTCTTTTGGTCCATCATATTTCGAACCAAATTATATGTTGCAAAAAACATGCCTGTTTAGTCGACACTTTCCTCTACATAGGCGAGAAGGGTGCATAAATAATGAGAAACAAATAATCAATCCTTAATATCTGACGTTAAAGTTCGTACCCGTTAAAGAATTGATTCTTATATTAAAATGTTTCACTGTTGATATTTATATTATGTAAACACTTTTGTCACACGAATTTTATTAGTTTAGAGAAGAGAATTTGCCTGTGAAATGAATTGCTAGAAGTAACTGGTTCCAGGTTATTGATTCCTAGAGGTGCAAGCCTTCTCACTTTGACAATATAAAGAATGCATATTAAATTATCCATCTTTCATACCTTGAAAGAAGCATTTGCACAGAACACACGATTTTAGAAATAGAATAATACCTAATTGTTGCCGCTGATCATAAATTATGGTTGTTACAGTCCTTGTCATACTAGAACGAATTTAGTGTAAATCAACTTTAGGACAAGTAAAATTACATCTGAAGCTTCGTTCCAAAGCCCCTTGTTTTAACGATCTTTGTCTGTGTTGCGCCTTTTCTTCCGCCTTGTTATCGCAAAGAATCGTTGTTGCTCGAGGGTTTATGGAGTGGTTTCAACGTTTCAGAGAAATGTCGGTAAATGCTGGGACATCAAAGGAAGCGAGTGCACGGACGGAGGACAGTTCTATAGGCTTTGCAGATTGTGTATACGTCATGAGAACAGTGTGTCTAATCGATTATAGACCACCAATAAATCCAGAATGATGCAAATGGATCGTCTAAAAGTTGACCATAGTTTTAATGCTTAATGTTTTCGTGTAGCATCTTGATGATTTTCATTCAGTTGTCTATAGTGTTTGCTTGGATTGTCAAGATTAAAGTACTTGCGATTTACCTGATGTGGCAAAAGGAGAAAACGGTCAAGTACCTGAAACGGCAGAACTAAAGATAAAGTTTTAAGGCCAATGTCTTTTCATATCCTTACGCAAGGTGTAGGCGGAAGTATCTTCTTAGATTATTTCTGATGTAAGAAATCAAATGTTTCTTTTACATTACTCTATTTGTCTGAACGAATGAAATGGTTTCGGAATTTTGCTCCATGGAATTCAAACTATAAATATTTCTGGAATACACAATTAAGCTCATTGTATACAACTTTCACTTTTGGCGATAGTCTCAGGTCATTTTTTTTTGCAGAAGAATAAAAACGATACTGAAGTTACGACAGTATGCTAAATAAAAAGATTGTTTTAAAAATTAATGGAATTTCGCAGCGTATTGCTTCTTAATATGAGAAATATATCTCTTTAGATAGAACGAATAAATCTAGTTTAGAAGTTAACAACTGAAATTTCTAGTTTAAAAGGTAGTAATGAAAAACTCCAAAATATTGGTTCGAAGCTCAGAATTTGTGGAATTTCAAGGAATGTTTAGTTTTGTTTTCCGCTATCGTTAATAGATAGATTTTGAGTTCTGTAGATGTTTGCTACTCTTGCACTGCGTAGTTAAGATTTAAGAATATCCGACATAAAACAACTAAAATACATTTAATTCCAAGCAGCATAAGATAGTTTACAACATTATTACAATATGGAACATATTGAACGATTTCTTTGGAATATTATACTAGATATTTGAGCTTCTAGGCATCTATGCTTCAATACCATTAAAGTTATTGTTATTATGTGTAATACACTCTTTTCGGTGTATATACTTACTGCTTAATGTCGTAATTTTTTCTTTTATTTTTGTTTTTATATTGTAGCATTTGTTATTTTTTTTCATTTCTCATTCCTGGTGTGGTATTTCCCACATCTTTTTTCCTGACAGCTATTTCATCTGACGTCTGTCGATGATTTCCAGAACTTAAAGAATTTAGTACTGACTTACTTTTCCTGATTTTGTAATTTTTATTAAATAATTCTAATTCTCAATAATTCGTAAATTTTTTGCCTTATTAATTTATAATTCTAACTAAGTTACATTTTTAACATAAAGAAATTTTATACAACTTATAAACTCTACTCTATAAGTAGAGTTCCTAAGTTGCATGACAGCATTTGACTCTACAGAATCAAACATGGCTTTTGCGACTTAAAAATCTAACCTCCATTCCCATTTTGACTTCTTAATCCTAATCTAAATTCTAGAGTCACTCGTATACAATAAATTATTTATTTGGTTTTGCTCACTATCTTTCAGAGGCATACAAAATCAAATAACAGATATTACATATGGAACTGTTGTTCAGGTAGAAAGGCGTTTTCGTCTGTAAACTGCATTTTTCGTATTAGATTATGTCTTTACGTCGAAAATTAAGTTTTTAGTGGAGTTAGAAAGAGTCATCCCTACTAATTTAAAGCAAAAAGAAAGGAAGTGCATTAACAAACATGTTGGCAATGCTAAATGATTATTATGATGAAGAGCAGAATTAACCGCTTTCCATATCAATAAATCATCTGAATGAAGCATATCAAAATGAAAGTATGCATAATTAATGGCTTAGATGGAACTTTGTCATAAATGTATTTGTTGCATTAGAGGTTTTTCTTTTTTCCCTCTCTCTCTTTCTCCCTCTGTTTTATTTAGTTCTCCGAATTCTCCCCGAAGTATGATAAATTTTCGAAAGAAATAATTTCTCATCTTGAAAAGTTTATGCACAATGTTATTATTATTAGCTATAGAGACTAATTCATGTATAAATTACTTGGAGTATTAGTTTTGGTGAATCTTTGACTTATACCCAGTTCACCTTAATGCGCCAACAATTAGTTAATCTGTAAACAACAGTGACTTTAGAGATTATTGGTGCAAATATTTTCATGCATACGGAAGTTCAGCAGTAATATTTCTTTATTATTCATAATTTCGTAAAATTATTGACAGGCATAAGTATATTTTTTTCTGAAGTGGATTTAGCTTAATCGTGGTGCTTTTCGGTAGATTCCTTATAGGAAACCTACCTATTGCAATGGTTCTCATAACACGACTTCCAGAAAATTTTCTACAGATCTTCATGATCATGACCCCTAAAAAGCAAATCCCACTTTATATATAGATAAACAAATACAGAAACAAATGCAATAATCAATCAAGAAATTAATATTTCAATCGAAGAAATAAGTAAATGTTAGGAAACGGATACTATATGGTCAACATAAATTTTTAGAAAGATTTAAATCTGAATATATATATATATATAACGCTTTTTTCCATGTTATCTTGTGAACACGATAACTGAAGTAATTTTGATTTAATTTTAACCAGCGTGGGAAATGTTGTAAGGATAGTAAAATATCTGTCGAGATCGCAGCTGGGCTATCCAGCTCAAAGGGGATGGAAATGGTGGTCATTTTCATTTCCCTATAAATCCTTTACAATTGAAAAAAGAAAGAAAATTTAAATTAGGCGAATCGCCTTATGAAAATGAACAATGTTTCCATTTAAACTTTTTCGATAGCTGCAATTGCTTAGAAGTTAGGAGATGAAAAGTGATTTTCCTTCCCTTCTCCTCATCAACCCCTAACTTAAAATATCTTTCAACCTATGCATGTTACCCTTTGTTGGAAAGCTCTCATCATTTGCAGTCTCTTCCACACACACCCCTTTCGTTCTTGCAGCTATAATTCTTATGAATATAGAGGGCGAAATGTTCTTTTCCTTATTATTAGTACATTGTAAAAAAAATCCAGTAAAATTTACGGTTTTAAACTGGCAGCTGGATTGGTTGTGCAAAACCGTAAAAGTTACGAAGTAAATCCGCAGGCACAACGGTATTTTACCATACAGGAACAAGTTTTTCCCGTAAAAGTTACGAAGTAAATCCGTAGTCACAAAGGTTTTTTACCGTATGAAATTAAGTCATCGAAGTAAGTGACGTCATCGACTGAGTTGAGTTGTTTTTCTCCTTCTGTTCGAGTTGAAATGTGCTGATGTGTATTATCAATTAGGAATATTAATTAATCAAGGCTTAATTATTAATTTCAATTGGTTTAATTAATATAATTCTTAATTGGACGATTTCGATGCAAGATGGTGACAAAGCTTCTAGCTCCTCCGAGCCGGGGATCGAAACCGCGTTCATAAGGTTAGCTTTCCGTGTTTTAAGGTTAGCTTTCATGAGTGACAACAGGTTACTGCAACATGTGTAAACAATAGCGGAGATGGAACCCTATTAAAAACATGAAATGAATGCAATAAAATTACATTTAAGAAAAGGGAAAGTTATCGTACGGAAAGCAATACCGTATGACGAAAAATACAATTTGAACTGACGGTTTTAAACCGTTTATGGCTGGAGCGGAAAACGGTGAAAAACCGTTTTGTCAACAAAACAGCTTTAAACCGTCAAATATACGGAAAAAGTCTGGGAAAAAAACGGATATTTTTTACAGTGTAGTAGAGATGTATATTTATAAAGCTTTGCCCATGTTATCTTGGGAATACGACAACTAGAGTAATTTTGATTAGATTTTAACCGGCGAGGGATGTGTCGTGAGGGATCGTCGTGAAAATCTCGGCCGAGATCGCAGATGGGCTATCCAGCTCAAAGAGGGTGGAAATGGTGGGGAGTTCAAAATTTCATTTCCCCATAATTCACTTAAGATAGACGGTAGAAAGAAAATTCAAACTAGACGAATTAATGCCTCATCATAACAAACAACTTTTGTCTTGAAACTTTTTTATAGCTACAATTGCTTAGAATTTATGAGCTAAAAAGACATTCTCAATAGCTCTGTCATGATTAGGGATTCCGGAAAACCGGATCCGGTAATCCGGCGGATCCCGCATCATTAGACGTCTACCGGATCCGGTAAGTTAAAAAAAATACATTAAACTGATTTCTTGAAAAAATACTCGCATTTTTGCATGAGTAGGTACTTAAATGCGTGGTTCATACGAGTCGTTCGACGCTGACTCACCCGCTACACATTCCGCGCCTGCCCCACCACGATGGCGCCGCCACGCGAGCCGCGTTTGCCGGCCATCAATTGTTAATGTCATTTGCCTTGCTCGAGTCAATACGTGCGTTGTGTGTTTTTGTCGCTGCTTCGTTAAATAAACGTAAGTAAATAGACGTTGTTATTGTTGAATTGATAGCTGAATTATGTTTATATTGCATTTACGAGTACGAGAATGATTTAAGTAGATAATTAGACTTTGAAATGAATTGAGTAAGTAACGATCCATATTTCTGATTTGTCTTTATAATATGACTTTCTTCATACATACTGACCGAACTAACGTTTTAAATTGTATGTGTGTACATATTTGTATTGCATTGCAGGTACTAGTGTAAAAGTTCTAAAACAAATATGTCACTTTTGAATTTAAAAAATATGCCTGTTAGACTATACAAGGTGATCCAAATTCGTGAAAAAGATATAAATCAATAATTTTTAAACGAATAAAGATAAGAATATGCGATGTGCACCAAAAAAATATTGACGAATCCAGATTTTTCTAGCGCAATTTATTAAGATTATTAAATCGCCGGATGGATTAATTAATGCATTACATTTTTTGTAATTAGTTCAATTCAAAATACGAAAATTTTGAAAGAGAAATTAACTTGGATAATAATTTGCAAAATAAATCCATTTCAAATGTGAAAGTAATAAAAGATAAACGTAAAAACAAATAATAAAAAATAATAAAGAAACCATATACGAAAAAACATCGTATTAGTTGCGCGCAAATGCAGCAGCAACCAAAATAACAACGAAAAAAATGGAATTAAGCAAATAAAGCCAAAACATTATCCCAAAATGGATTCCAAGGTACGTTATCAAGTTATATAATTAGCAAATTTTAAAGACGAATTTCACACTAATAATATCACGTAGACTAAAGTAATTAATAAGGATTAAATAATTCATTTTAAAATGCATGCCTAACTGACAATATTTAACCACTTAAGTCTCGCGCCCGTCATATTGACGTGTATCGAATTATCGTATTTTTAGGCTTATAAACGAAAATTTAATCATTAATTAGCTTTATAATTTAACACAAAAATTAACTAGAATCCGTAAGCATCTAGAGTATTCTATTCCTTCTTAGATGAATGAAAACGACAGCTCCTTTCCAAGACAGGAGGGGTCATATTATTAGACAGCAAAAAAAAAAATGCTATCATTAATGGGTTAATCAGTGAATAAGTAATAGCCGTGACATTTCAAATCAATTTTGTTGTTGAATTCCTAACATTTCAGCTGCCTTGTTATGAATTCCAGTAATGCCACAGTCCAATTCATTGATCTTATTACATGGCAATGAAGTTGAATTGAGAAATATTCTGTAGTTTAGCGCTTTTCGCATCCCGAGATGTACCTTTTTTTGTGTAAAGTCCAGTAACGAATAAATAATATCATGAACTACGCTAAGTAAATTGGCCCAAAAGCTACGTCGTAGGTTATAAATTTCATTTAATACTCACATTTCTTTGAAACCAATTTTTGTAGTGCTCCAGATTCAAAGGTTTGATGTTTATTATGGCAGAACAAGGAACATATTTGAGTGTTTATTTCTTAATAAGAAGTAAAGAACTGTACATTATCTAAATGTGAATATATAATTAACATAAATCTTTGCATTAACAATTCAATCATTTTTCAATAAATCATAATTAATATTATAAAAATGTTCTTGTAAAATTAACTAATCTACGACGGTGAATTATTTATTTATTTAAAGAAAAGCACACTACAAAGAAAACTCCATTCACAGAGTGCTATAAACAACAAACACACAAAGAACAAAAGCCACAACAAGTAAATAAAAAAGAAAATGCGTTAAAAAATAAAAAGTTGAACACAGAGAATACTCAAAATTATAAAAAAATTTCAAACGCATATATAATTAAAAACAAAAACACATAGTCACAAAAACATTAAAACACACTATGATTCTAAAAGTCGTATTTTTAAAAAAATACCAAAACACCAATACAGTAAAATAAAAGATTATACAATTGATGTATCATTGCATCACGAAGTTAGTTGTGTTTTACGAGAAGCAGAATGTCTTCAGCGGAAAATGACATTGCTCCAGGAAGGTAGAACCACTATGTATGCAAATTTAAAAGAGCAAAGTTTCTAAAGAAGAAATACCGCGAGAACTTTATTGGTTTTTCTGTTGAAACAATAACGGAAGTAAGTATTTAATCTTGTAACATAGACGTAGAACACCGCATTTCTGAACACAAGGTTGTAAAACATAAGACGTCAAAACAGTATTTTCGTAAAGCTGAGAACACATCTAGATTATTTTCTTTAATTTAGCAATAAAATGCGTGTCTGCGATTAAATTTTTAATTTTCATTTCTCTATGTTGATATTTATTTGAAAAAATCCCACTGTGTCAATAGTAAACATCTGAGCAAATTCATTAAGATAACTTATTTAAATGAATAAATTTCACAAATGAAAACTGTCAGCTCCAAACTGAGCACAGATTTAAAATTTAACTTCGTTAGAGAGAGAATAATATTCGGTGAGTAAACCAAAGCAATTACTAGAATTGTCATAAAAGGCCAAGAAACGTTGGTCTGGTACAAAAAGATACACATTATACATCCTTCAAGGCATTCTTCTGAATATCCGAGTTTTGATTAATACTACTGAAAAGGTTGTTTATTATAAACATTTAAACTAATTAAAATATTATTTTCGAAATTACATTTAATCTAAAACCGAATAATCATTTTCTAGCCAAAACGCTATTCTTTAATTTATTATTTTTGATCCGTTTATATCTGTATTATAAATATTTCCGTTGAAGATGAATTCGATATATTGATTGAAGGTATTTTTTCGTGCAATTATTTACAAGTAAATAAACAGATAATTTATAATTTTTACTTAAGCTCAATTAATGTTGTTAAAATATTATGCATGATAAAAGAAAAGAAAGTTTCATGTTCAAAATTTCTTTATGACCAGTATTTATTTTTCATTTACTTATTTATTTATTTTTGCATTGTCTTGAACAAAATCATTGTGCACCAACAAGTACAACACAAGACTTTCAGAAGTAATTAAAATACTCAATAAAAGGTTGAAGGAAATTATACAAATGCAAATTTCATAAATAAAAAAATACGAAACAAATGTACAATAATTAGTTACGTCCATGTGAACACATGAATAGTATTAGGCAATGAAGTGAATTATCAAGGCCAAAAGATTCAGACACATATTCAAAGTCCATTAAAAAACCGATATAAATGTATAATAACTGGTCACATTTGCACAAAGATAAGGATAATTACGGTAAATGGAGTAATAGTTGTACAAGGTGAGGGAAAATGAAAAAAATAAAACATTCAAAAATCAGATAAAAGCAAACAAATACACAAAATAGCAGACAGCACATAAAAACACGCATATATCGCAGACGTAACAAACTAAAATGTTCTGATCCAAATATATATGTATTTAGAAATTAAATTTCAAATATTGATAAAGAAAATAATAAGAAATTAAATTAAATGTAGAAACCAGAAACCAGCAAATGTACCCAAAATTTACAGTCAATTAGTGTAGGGGAAAATACTGTCTATAAATTCATAAAATGGAAAAAAAGAGGTTTTGTTCTGGAAAAAAGTAGAAATGCCCATTATTTCAACAAATTAATATATTTGACACTCAATTAAAATGATATCAAATCTAAAATTGCCTACACATTTTTTTTCTTGCACTCTTGTTTGCTCCTTTGAGTGAATTTTATTGAATGATTTTTGTTTTCTTCGATTCGTTAGGTCCTCACCACCGTCGTATAATTAAAAAATTGCCTCAATTACATCGAATGAAATGTCGTGACTGGTCAAATTCTGTATGTTAAGTCTAGGCACGGAAAGTTGGTATTCGCCAAACGGGATAAATGCGTTACTAAACGACATTCATATCAAGACAACATCGCCGCTGGAGAGGCAGATTTGCTAAGTGGGTGAATCTCAAACCAATAGCTCAGCTAAGTAAAGTTGCTACAAGTTTCAACAATCTCCGGGTTCCCTAAAGCACCTTTGTTCTTTCATAGAATGCAATATGTTCCATTTTCTTTACTCACCAAGAAAATAAACTTAAAATCCAAATATACCCCGAATCACTTTGAGAGGAACATTCAATTGCGAGATTGTATAACCAAAAAGTAGCTTATTTTGAAGTCCTTACCTATTAAAATAGTTAGTTATAAAAACATTTGCAACTTGTCTACCAAACCAATATAGATCTTCGGGCCAACCTAATTATTTATATTGCGATTTCTTCAAAAACATCATATTTTTCTGAGATATTTAAGTTCCATAAAATCTTTTAAATAAATATATTTAGGTTAATATGATTCATCTCAAAGCTATTTTACCTTAATGAATATATTTCATGCCAGAAAAGAATGCTGATTTTTTTATATCTATCAGACAATTATGTTCCATCTATTGAATATAAGACCAAACAGATTTCACCATTTCTAATGCCATAGTTTTCGATGAATTGGGGAAAAACCATGCTCATTAAGCTTAAAAATTTTATAACTTGAATATCTACTTTCTCATAAAATATGCAACGTTTGTATAAATATAAAATTCTGAAGAAAGAAAACAATTATTATTCTAGATCTACTTTTTCCAATCTTTTTTACTAACTACTTTATTCGAAATTTTATCCAAAAGCTTTATTGAAATATTGCAATAGCTTTTGGATAAAAAATACTCAAATGTTTCCGAGACATAATTATCCCATAAAATCAAATAAATAAATATGTTTATGATAAATTTACTAACTTAAGAAATGTTTTAATAAAATATATAATTCATCAAAACATTTAACATAATACTTAATTATTTATTATTTATGCTT
>BGPR01024489.1:0-23180 GCA_013235015.1 Araneus ventricosus | reverse complement strand
ATATAACATAGTATTGTTGATAAATAATTTAAAGGAGATTCATTCCTTTATTCTGAAACATCCCCCCACCCCATAGCATGGTAATGTTTTAAGCTTGATTTGTGTATACTCTCAATTAGAGCTACAATAACATTCTTATACGGAAATGCAATTGTAAAACATCAATTAGATGTTTCCTTTTTAAAAAGAAGTGTTTTGGTGTCATAAACCATTGCCGTCTAGACTTCATAGACTTTTTGCTTTAAATCTGACTCGAAGAAGGGGGGGAGGTAGTAAATATGCTCCAAACATAATTTTGCCTTTTTTGGTTTATTTATACAAGTTATTTTTGTTGACAGATTTTTTTTCCTGCATTCCAATAAGGTGTGATTTTATTTTTATTTACTACATGTAGAATTAACTACAATAAGGGAGCAAATATATAAAGATTTTTAGATATCAATCCTCCTATCAGTCAGAGAAAAAGTTTTAAGAATCTTTCCAAAGAGCATTTATAAAAGGAATAATTGTAGAAATCAGCAGCATTGGGAAAATTACAAATTGCTTCCTCATTAAAAAAGAACTCTTGTTAAACTAAAAATAACTCTCATCTTGAAGAAGACACATTTAAACTAATCAAATAACTGCAAAATGGTAAATTGAATCACAATAACTTGACTTTTCAGTTAACTCTATTGATACGGGAACGTCCCTTCAAGCAAAAGACGGCGGCCGTCCGAATATCAATTCAAAATTTCCATCCCCTTTTGTTAAGTCTGATTAATTTCACATCTGCAGCGTGCACTTTCTTCGTTAGAGTGGCTCGCCCAGATGCATTCGGGAAAAGGGGGGTTTTCTTAGAATTCGGACAGTGCCAGCTGTCATTGTGATTTTTGAGAGGTGGATTTCTCTTATCTTTTAAAGAACTCGGACGTTCCCGTATTTTGTGGTTCCTCTATTCCAATGGTCTTAGGAATCAGAGGGACCTCAGATCATATTATTTGCCCAGCACAACCAATCCAGATGTAATATGTCTGACATACGTAATTTTTTCTACTGTTCACTGCTGTGGACGAGTTTTTATTTTCTTTATTTTGGATTCACAGACCATTTCCAATAATCCTTAGATTTAAGCAATTGCCAAGTCCATTTGGATACTGTATCAAGTGCAAAGCTGGATGTTCTTTCATAGGAGAACTACACAAATCATTGAATTCTGTGTTCTTTGATTTTGTTTAATTCTAAGCCTAAAAAAAACCTTCTAAATTTTAAATAGGACAATTTTAATTATCTAACTTGTTTGGTTAAAAATTCACTGCCAGTGATTATCTAAATCATTTGTTTAAAAACATAACCACCAAACAAGCCTTAAGAAGTCGCCAAAAAGAGCGATAATGAACAATTATGACAGCTTTTTCACAAAATGAGACTCTAATTTTAAGTAAACATTGAGAACTAGAACAAAATTTAATATTATGACCAAAATTTAATATTAGAACCATCAAATTTAATATTTTCAAAGTATCCTAAAGTCATAACATTAAAAAACTCTACTTTAACCACTTAACAGTTTTGCCCAAACACCGTGCGGGCATGGTGAAAGGGGACTTCCGTGATTGCCCGAACACCCCTTGGGCAGATCATTTTTCTAAGCCAATCCACTGATTTTCCCTTTCTTTACTTTATAATGTTTTTAATAAATGGCTATAGCAGTCTAATTAATGTTGGATAGCAAAACATGTGTAAACCAGTTCTTAGGTTAGATAAACCAGTTTTTAGGTCTTTTTTTCTCCTGCAATTAAAAATAATCAAAAATTAGTCAAATCAATGCTTGTAACTGCTGATTTAAATTTATAAAATCAATTTGAATACAAAATTCCTTATAAAAAATTTGCTTATTTTTTTAAACAATATGGCAGAAAAAAGAATCTTAAGTAGTTAAACATTAATTAACATCTTGAAACAGAGTGTTGAAGTTTTGAAGATTTCCATTGATAAAACATTACACCGGAAGTCAGTCAATATACCGGAAGTTCTACATTACTCCAAATAAACAAAGCAGAAAACTCATCCATTGGCTATTAAATGTGATTTTAAAAACTTAATATTCATTCAAAATTGTTAGAAAGATTTTTAATGCATATCTAATTAAAGTAATATTAAACAAATGGACATGACACGTTTCCGTGGCAACGCGGATTTCAGCTTTTTCTGCATCAGATTTTATCATTCTTCATTTTTTTTTATATAATAATTCTACAATATTTTTAATATCTCAAGCACTTTTTATATAAATTTATTTATTATATTGTGAAATTAATCATACTTATTTTACTTCTCAGTATTTATGCTTGCAATGATTCATTATTTATGAAGCTTACCTTTTTTTTGTTCCAAGCCTGTGTCATGTCTGAACAAAACTTTAATGCTACAAATTACAGTATTTTTACAATATATGTTTATATATTACTGTTTTAAATAAAGTGTGTATTTTATTATTTTTTCCCTTTGATTTATAATTGTGATTTTACTACTGCATTTTCTAATGTGTTCACCTTTTCATATAGGTATGGAAAATAACAATTCAAGTCATGGTCCTGAAGACAGTCCTGTTGCTAAAAGGCTGAAAACTGATGATGGGTCTGAAAATGTACAGATCAATGTATCATATCTTGAATCTGATTTTGTGAAAAGCCTTTCAGATGCTTTTTGTAACAAAGAAAAAATAATATTTGGTAATAATTTTGATATTTAACTTTAATGCCCCCAAAAATATAAAATGTATAGCAAAGACAAGGTACTTTAACCTGTTTGCTTATTTATTACAGATTATTTTTAGGCGCAGTGGCGTGGTGGTAACGTCTGAACCTTGGGACCAGAGGTTGGGTTCAGAACCCAATTCCACCAAAGAGCCACCGTGTAAGCGAGTCTGGTGCATGTTAAATCCATCAGGGCCAAATATCCTCCTGCTCGTGTGGTGTGGAAGTTTGGAGAGGGGGTGCCAGCTCGGGTGTCGTCCTCGTCATCTGAACACCGTTCAAAATTACGTGGTCCGTCCCAAAATAGCACTCATATTACTTCAAAACAGGACATAAATATAACTAAACTAAATAGATTATTTTTATAAAAATTCAATTATTATTATTATGAAATTCAATATTATTAATCAAAAAATTAGCTTTGAAATCTCAAAATAAATGTATGTAATTTCTTACTAATTTTATTGTTCTTTTGTAAAATGATGAAAGAATTTGCCGAGTTTCAATTGTTTTTCTGTGAAGGGTTTTTTTTTTTTTTTTTCTTTTCTGCAAATTATTAACAATTGGGTGCCACTCATAGACTAAGTTTCATGGTGTGCTTCATTCAAGAGTTCTTGAAATTCGTTTGTTGTCAGCTCATTTTCATGTTCCGGTTGAACATGAAAATAAGCTGACAACCATTTCATCTTTCACATTCCTAGAAATTTCATCCATAATTTCAATATATAATATTGTGCAGCAGTTTGAACAGATGGTTTTCTACATATATTTTCAAGCTACTTTTCTACAAATCTTACACACAATGTTACTTCTTCTTGTTTTTCTTCTGTCAGATATTCAAAATCTAAACATAAAAATCTTTTGTAAAAGTGTTTCCTCCCTATTTAACAAAGCACTTGAACATTTTGGGAAGTTTGATAATTTCTGTCCCTTTTAATGGAAATCTTATTTCCCATGCATACTTATTTTCAATTTTTTTTTAGAAAATGGAGCTAAAATAATAAATGAGCCTTTTACTTGCTGTGTATTGCCGGATTTTATACAGCCAAATGACTTTACTGATCAGTTGAAGAAAGATGTTGAAGAATTGGAAGTTGAACTTAAATTAAGTGACCTGTATCAATTCAAACAGGTACATTGTTTTTGAAACTACCATTCCATATTCTTATTAGATAGCTCTTTGAATTTTCTGGTTTATTTACATCATTTTTTTTTTTTTTCAGTCTAAAGATTTAGCTACTTGTAAAACTACGAGTATTTCTCATCTCAAGTAAGTAATCCAATTCCTTTGTTCCATGTAATTATAATATTATATAATTAATTAAAAGTAAACTCTCGAAATCGAAGGAAGCCGGAAAAAAATTCGAGATAGCGAGTTTTCGAGATAACGAGGTTATCCTCGCAAGCATTAAAAATTGCACATAATTACAAGGTAAGGGATATATTGTAAAATATTAGAGACAGATAGAGTTAAATGTCTGAATACAGCAATAATTTGCATATTAATTCATAGCAGTGATATTAATTTACGTAGAAGTATATAAATTTTTTTAAACAGAATGGTATTTATAATAACTTACTACCACTTAGAATTTCTTTAAAAAGTCCAGCATAGTGACCTGGCGACACCTCTTTTCAAATTGCTTTTCTACCAAGTTTTTAATTCGAAAAATAGCTGCAAAGTCCTCTTTTTCCACGGTTTCTGAACATTCCATGAAGCGTCGGAGCCTCTTTAGCCTGAGCCGCAGTAACGTTGGGTTTTGCTGGAACAACCACCTCTTCCTCATCACTCGACGGCGAAGAAATTGTTTGAGAAACTATCTCATCATCAGTCCCTAGTCCACACACTTGAACCTCCGAGTCGAACTCCGTAAATTTTTCAAACGTTGTCGTTTCAGAAAGGTTGAGGATTTTTGAAACCTTCTCCCATTCTTCACACTGCCGTGTTTCTGTGTGGAGTTCCTGCTCCTGATCTGATTCACTTTCCACACTAGAAAAACCAGCTTTTTCAAAACAGTTTTTGATTGTTTTTTGTGTAACATTCATCCAGGCTCTGTCTGCCATCCTCATACAATCAAGCATATTAAATGGTTTCATTTTCTGATTTTTATCAATGGAATCCACGACCTTCTTTACAAGTTCCTTCCTGTAAAAAACTTTAAAACTTCTTATTATCCTCTGATCTAGAGGTTGCAGCTTGGAAGTCGTGTTAGGTGGGAGGAAAACCACCTTTAATGCGTTCATTTCAGGGATAAGGCTGTGAGCCGTGCAGTTATCGATGAATAAAACAATTTTCCTTTTCTCTTTACACATTTTCTTGTTTATTTGCTTTAACCACTCTGAGCAAAATTCACTTATCATCCAAGCTTTTTTATTTGCTTTATAATGAAGTGGAAATGACTTAATTCCTTTAAATCACCTTGGGTTTCTAGATTTTCCAATCATCAATGGAGTAAGCTTCTCAGTCCCACTCATGTTGGTAGCTAAAAGCAACGTTACTCGCTCTTTACTTTGTTTTCCTCCATGACATGTTTCTCCTTGGAAAACTGCAGTTTTGTCTGGCAATGCTTTGAAGGAAAGCCCAGTCTCATCAGCATTGAATATGTTGTCCGGTGAATATTCTTGCAGAAGACCAGGAAGATTTTTTATCCATTCCGAACAAAGCTCATCACTCACTGATTGGCTTTTGCCACACAATTTTCGAAAAACAATGTTATGACAGTTTTTAAAGTTTTCCAGCCATCCATTGCTGCTTTTGAAATCTTTATGCCCCAGCTTCTGTGCAAATTGTTCCGCTTTTTCTTTCAACTCATTGCCTCCAATAGGTAAATTATATTCTCTGCATTGTTTAAACCATTTTATGAGGCATTCTTCTAAGTCAGGATATCCAGCAATTCGAATCTTCTTCATAGATCCCTTTTTCATTTCAAAAAGTTTTTTTAATTTTCTCGCTGTCTTTTTTTAGTATTGTAGATAAAGTCGATGCTGGAATTATTAAATCCTTGGTGATTTGTCCTTTCTTCCCTCCTTAATCAACAGCTTCTAAAATCTCGAACTTTTTATTTACTGTCAAGACGTTCAACTTTCGTTTAACATTCACTATTTTGTCTCCATGGCACTACCTTCCATTTTTGCAACTCATACTGGCAATTCACACACTTTTTAATCGCAACTACACCCCACAAACGTTTAGCGCAGACTGATGTAACACGTGTATTCAAATTCGTTGAACCTGCTACATAAACACAACAACTAATAGGCTTCCGTAATGAATTTGGTGAGATTGATACTCATTGGATGCAGCCGTTACCATGCAACCTCGATTATCCAATTGAGTGTAAAGGAAGTGGTATTGTCCCTGTTGCAGCAAATTCTGGGAAGCATCTCCTACGTAAGACCTTGAAGGTCACTGTGGCTAAACAGCGATTTTAAAGGGAAAACATATTTTTGCTTCGAAAAAAAAATTTGACATATCAAGGTTTTTAGTGATAACTCTTCGAGATAGGAATTGAAATTAACATTAGAGAAATTATTAGATTCCAGGGGAAAAATATTTTTTCGAGATATCAAGTGTTCACTGTGACGTCGTGAGACCACGGGTAGCGTGAGTCAACAGCTAGACTAGGATCAATTCTAATACTTTTATTTTAAAGTTACTCGAGGTATCTTGATTATTATAGATTACAGAATAAATAATAAGTTATATACAGAATATTACAGACGTGAGTAAATTTGTAGGATGGTGTTTGAGACCGCCTCTGCAGGTAGAATTTTCAGTCACTTAGAGCAACGGCTCTACTGAAATTTATTTGAATGTTCAATAATTGAAAGTTCATGAGCATCCGCTCATATCGAATAAACTCGAACAGTTCAGTTCCGAGAGCTATGCTCTCCTCAAACAGTTAAAGCGAAGCGTACAGCTTCTGAACTCTGCTTCACAACTGGCCGCAAGGGACTCAGTTCTTCTACCACAGATCCGAAGATCCAGCACTCCAAAAACGAATGCTAAGATCGGAAACCGATCAAAAAAAAAAATGATCACCGATCACAATCAACTCTCCTCTCCTTCTCTCTCGCCGCTGCTTAAATCTTCATTTTTCTAGGGACGAGGTCCGCCCCAATTCGTGAGGTCCACCAATGAGGTCTTCCTTTCACCAGGCGGTTGGTTTATGTCCAGTGACAGTCTTGGCTATTAGCGGTCTCTTTTATGGACCGTCGTGTCTCAGTTCAACTGAGAACGGACATCCATCACTCCTTCTTAATTGGGAGTTTCCGAAAAGGCTTTGTGTGCCAAGTGTCACTAGATATGGAGTGAAAAGAAGCTCTTTGTACGAATTCTCTTGTGGAGTTTTGCCGACAGGCCCAGGTGTCTAATTTGGCGGGGCCGATTTTAGCCGCTGTTCTGAAATCTTCACATCACTGTAATTATTAATAATGACTTATCCTATCATTTCTTATACATTGTTTCAGTTATAATAAGTTTCAGCACATATTTTATACTTTTAACTAAAATCACAGTGTAAATGTTATATTTATATGTTTAAGTTATGTTGCAATTAGAACATTTGTCTTTCTTTCAAAATTAATTAGATGATAAATGAATTCAATACTTCCTTTAGTGTGTTGGTCAGTATTTCAAAGCTCTTGCATTGGTTAACTTAAAATTCATATTTCAGTTTTTCCCTACCATTTTGCATATAGTGTAATTAAAGATTGATATAAATTATAAAAATTATACCATTGCATACAAATAGCAATTCATTTCATTGCAAAATTATAGAAAATCGTATTCATTGGAAGCATTTCATTAAAATTTTGCTGATTAACTTTTTAAAATGAAATTTGTTTAACTTATCACCAATTAAAACTTCTTGTTCTTATTTATTTTTGGATCATGAGAATTTTTCAATTCATAATAAGAAGAAAAAGTCTGAGAAACTGATTTAGACAATGACAATAAACTATATTCTTTTATAAACATAAAAGTTCTAGAATTGGTTCATTTTTTCACTCGCCAAAGAAAACGTTTTTTTCAAATGTACCTTTTTTGAAAACTATATTCCAAATAATTACTTTTTTTATTATTATTTCACATTGATAAAAAAAAAAACTGCCTAAAATAGTCCATTTTAGTAACTGAAAAATTGTATTAAGTAAGTTAAACTGCATATCATGCTTGTGTTCACTAGTTCCCATGTCATTACCAAAAAGGTCTTCTGTTAAAAATGTGAAACTGCTTACTTTACCTTAGCTGGGGAGGGAGATCATTAAAAATGTGGAAGAGAAAACTCACTTTTCATTCTTTTAAATTTTGAGTTCCAAAATTATCAATCTTTTTTTTTTTTTTTTTTTTTTTTTTGTATATATAAAGCAAGTAAAACATGGTAATTTATAAGCTGTATATCTTGCGGTTCCCAACCTTTTTGGTTTTGTGGGCCACCTGTTGTGTAAAAAATATTTTGAGGCCCACTAAGTAAATATACAAGTCAAAAAATACAAACAGATTTATTTATTTATTATATGCATGTATATGTCAATAATTAGCAAAGCTTAATGCAAAAGGATTACAAATATATTGTTTTAGAAAGCAAAAAACAAGTGACAACTCTTGAAGTTCCCCCGAGTTCGACTCTCGACTAGCGTTCCATGGACCATTAATACACTATCCCCGAACCATAAGTGGGCCGCTTCCCATAGGTTGGGAACTGCTACCCTATAATAAATAAATTATTTCTTGAATAACATCAACTGGTACTCAGTCATACTTGGAGAATTATATTGAAAATTCCTTTATGATTCATTAATTTGAAGAATACAGAGCCATTTATGATTGAATCATTGATTGCAGAAACAATATGAGTCAATTTTTATATATTTATGTTGTCAAAATTGCATTTATGCTGCTTTCACATTCTAAAGGGATATTTATATTATTAGTGAACAAATAGCAAGAGTCAAATAAAGACATTATAAGGATGTAAAATCTACCAGGTAAAGAAAAAAATTAATCAATGATTGAAAAGTTGAGTTTTTTTTTTTTTAAAGCTCCCAGGATTTTGATATTATTGATTCATGTGGTTCCTACAATCAATGACTCAATTGTAGTTTTATTAATTTAAGTTAGGATGAAAAAAATAAATTTGCCAGATTTGCTTATATTTGTCTTCTAAATGATTAAAAAAGTAAGCAAGGAAATTTCCCCCTTGTTTTGTCTTATAATATGTCTTATAATTTAACCCTTTAACGATCGCATAATTTTCAAGAAAATTGTATAAAAATAAGTGTATGAACAATATATGTATTCGTTTTTAATTTTTGGATAATTTTTTAGCTTGAAATTAAGAAAATTTAATTTTTCAGAAAAACTAACAATCAGCATTATTGTGACAACCAACTATCTCCAATTACATTATAAATAGTCTGTTACTGCCATCTGGTATGTAAAATAAGAAATAAAATTTTTTTTGGGGTATAAGAAATATATTGTTTTTAATCTTCTTGGTGCGTTACTTTTGAACACTCCAGCTCAGAAATATCACGGGTGTGAGAAATAGAATGTGAAACCCCACCCATGATTTTGACAGGAGCGAGATGGAAAGGGGAAAAAATGTAAAAGATTTTTTATAGTTTTGCGGCTGGGCTTGTGTCTTATTTGTTGCTTTATAATATCTAAGAAGTTTCAAAATCTTACTCTTGATTTATTTTGTAAAATCTCTAGGAAATGGATAAAAGTTTTTAATCATCAAAATTCGTTGTCATATTTTGACCTATTTTTGTGAAATCACAGTTAGAATATGATAATGAGATTGAGGTAATGAAGTAAAATAGTAAATTTAATGTGGCAAATGAAGTTAATGATATGAAGCTGAAACATACATATTTATTAAGTTTTCTTTTTTTTATTACACTTAATGCTTAACTGTTTTATATTTTTATTACAGAAATTTGATATATGGGAAATTTCTGGAATGGATGAAGCAAATTACAACTATACCATTAAATGATAAAGTGGATATCTCATGTTCCTGCTATACTTACACAGGTTGACATCTTTAAATTTGTTTATTTAAATGAAATTAACTTTCCATGATATCCTGTGCTTGAAATAAATATATTGGATATATTCTGTAATAATATTGGATATATTCTATAACATTACTATTGTATATATTTGAATTTATATATTACAGGGTTCGTACTCCTCCTGAAATTCCTGAAAAACTCCTGAATTTTGCTTTTTTTTTCTAAGGGCCCTGAAAATTGTGTTTTTTATCCTGATATTTCTTTTTGTCTCCTGAAAAATTACAATCGTAGAGCAAACGATAAAAATGAATGTTAAATGATAAAACGTAAAAATATGGCGTTTCCGTTTTTCCTTATTGATAGAAAGTCACTGGAATTTGGAATTCTTACTTTTGACCTTACTTAGAGCTGAAAGAGTCTACTGCACATGTTCTGAGTTGCTGCAATCAGGAAAGATGGGAGAATTGATATTTAGTATAATTTTTGCCAATTTTATAAAAACTGTCCACACTGCCTCCTTCTTCCCTACAATTGATTTTTTTTTTTTCACTTCATCTCCTGAATTTTTTGTATTGTACTCCTGAAAAAATCCTTAGAAACTCCTGAATTTTACTAGCATATATACAGTATGAACCCTGATATTACTTTTAGTTTTTATTGATATGATTCTTTATACTGTTAAGTTAAATTGTTCACATAATATTTAAAAATTAGTTACATTTGGCTCTTGTTTCTTTAACCTTTCGATTACAGACTAGTCTAAGTCTCACAAAATTCTCAAGATAAGAATTTTGTTGAAGAAATAGAAAAATGCTTTATCCCCTTTTCAAGTCATTCAAATATAAGATTTCTCTCTGTTTTGACTACTCTAGGGGTTACCTATTCTTGTCTCTCCTCAATACCAATAATTTAAAAAATAAATCTGTATAAGGATCTGTAATAAAGCATAAAAACAATCAACAAGAAAAAATAGAATAAATTTTAAAAAGAAATTAAAATTTAAACTTTATAAACTAGAACAAAAAAAATATTTTAATTAATACACAAAAAAATTTTAAAGAGTAAAATTTAGTAAAAAAATAGATAAAATGAAGACAATGTTTAAGTAGCACGCAATTGCAGCAGCAAAACAAAAAAACAGAGAACAATGGAAATCAAGATCATACAGAGATAGCCAAAAATAAATAAATAAAAAATAAACTCAGAGTGAATCAAATACAACTAAAAACAAAACAAGGAATCCATTCTAGTCCACTTTTTCAAGGGCTAAGAACTATTCGAAATGGATTCAAAATAATATTTGGGAAATTTTCTTTAAGAAGCAAACATTACGCCAAACATAGCTTGTCATAGCCCGAACTTCCCAAACAAAGGACCAATGAGAAATGTACATTAAAAGCAAATAATCAAAAGAAATAACACAAACATTAAAACGCTAATAAGATGATTAAAAATATTAGCCATCAAGCTCTATTAATAAGCCTTCATAACTAAAAAAAACTTACCCTCTGATCAAAATTGAAAGATGAGAAAAAAACCTTTATGTGCACACTAACCCATGCTAATATTCTCCAAGAAGAAGTAGTTATTAAAATAAACACTAGTCCCCTGGCGCCATCTATATTCGCAGAAGAAGCAGAACAAAAACAAAACAGAAGAGGCATAAACAGGAATTTCTTGTAGGGGAATGAAACCAATTCAGACATATTAAGAAAAAAAATATGTAATAAACTTATTTATTACAGATGCAGTGATGCAATGGAATGAGGGATTGAAACTCTAATGATTTAGTATTATAAGTGCTTTACTAACTTATACAGAAAGGGAAAAAATTAGCTGATGCAAAATCTGTACTGTACAAAAGAAAAAGTTTCAATCAGAGCCATCCAATGAAGATTAACTTTACAATGCATAGTATTACCTTTTTTACTATTTATTTTTAATTATTTGTATGATTAGTTAATTATTATAATGTGAAAACTTCAATATGCATAACTTCAACATGCATTTGTAACTTCATTGTGAATAATAATATAGATATGAGTTTATGATATGGTCTGTATAACATATGGCCATTATAAAATAACAGTATGCAAATGCAATTAATGCTTGGACAGAAAGAAGAAGAAATTCTTGTAAGTTATTAATGAACTAATTGTAAATTTAAAAAAATATAGACATAACTGTTGTTATACATTAATCATTCGATTCTGGGTCGAAGATCACTGGGTCCATATGTCTCTAACTGATCTGACTGATTAATAATCATTTCTCAGCCTCTTAGTGTCTCATCAAAAGTATAGTTTGCCCCTAACTGACACCCTCTTCCTATTTTGTCAAAATTGGAATTCCTAAGCAAAATATTGTGTTACATATTCAGAAACTGATACACATTTTATCATTTACTCATTTTGTATTGTTCATCTTTTTAGTTTGCCATAATATTTATTTATATTGAAATTTTTTATCCCTTGCATCATAATTTATACACAAAATGTCTGACCATCCTCTTACTTAAAAGTCCAGAGTTATGTTTTTAATGTTTACCCTATATTTGTAATTTTAATGTTGCCTTGCATGATGTAATAATTATCAAACAAATTAATATTATAATTTTGATGTAATAATTATAAAATTGTAGTCAAACATTCTATAAAATTTAGTACTGAAAAAAATTGGGTGCTAATACGCTTTTCCGTACTATGAGCTTTCATACTTTTGGATTTCAATTTGCAAAATAAATTATACACTTGTAACTAGATTTCAAATTTCACTATGCAAACAGCATGGTTTAGAGAGCTAACGAATTTTCTGTTTAAAAGAAAATTTAGTGTCATGTTTAAGTTATTTAATTTTAAAGGCTCTACTTTTTTGTTTCCTACTTTGTCTCTGATTAAGCAACATTTGCTTATTCATAAAGAAAATATTTATATTATTCCATTAATATTAAACAATAAAAATTTATTGTATGAAAATATGTTTATCTTCTTTTAAATCAATATAATCTTGATTTCATAAATTTATCCTACTGAATAATGAAGCACTGTAATATTGCAATTTAAAATATAGATTGTTGCAAACAGTATAATTTATTGTTTTGTGGTACATATGCATATACAGTAGGACCCCAGGAATCCAAACTAATTGGTGCTGACCTCTGTTCGGATTCTGGGGAATTCGGATTATCCAGGAAATTGGGTAAAATACTCTTGATATTCCAAACTCAGTATAGTATTCAGACATGACACATTTCTGCAGATTTCAGCTTTTTCGGCATCAGATTTTATCATTCTTAATTTTCTTTTATATAATAAATCTGCAATATTTTAAATATCTCAAGCACTATTTTTGTATAAATTTATTTATTTTATTATTCAATTAATCATACTTATTTTAATTCTCGGTATTTATGTTTGGCACAATTCATTATTTATGAAGTTCAGCTTTTTCTGTTCCAAGCCTGTGTCATGTCTGAGTATTGACGCTGGAGGCTCTGTGAAAACTTACAGAAACAGCACATGACCATTCTCACGGTACAATGCAAACAACTTGAAGATAAAAAAAAAAGATATCTGAGTTTATTTCTACTAATTAAGGTTCTGTATTCATTCTTAAAGACCACTTCAAATACTTATTTTAAGTTAGGAATAAACATTAGTTTTGTTTGTGATTCATAATTGTTATTTTCCCTATTTTTCAGTAAAATTTTTTCAGAAAATTGAAAAAAGGTGTTTAGATTATCTGGAGTTTCAGATTTCCATGGTTCTACTATGTACACAACATATTTCAGCTGAAATATGGTTGAAGTTCGTAATTGAAAGTTTTCTTTAAAGTGTGATTTGAACAAATTAAAATGCTTAATAATTCTAGGAAAAGGAACTTAGTTTATACCAGGAGCAGGAATGGCGCTAGAGTTTGTCCGACGAGGGGGCCCGATTTGCCCGACAGGGGGGACGAATGTAATGAAATTGGTCTCAAATTTTCGTCAGATTATTATTTATGCACTACAGTTGAATACCCCGTACAAAAATTTCCCCCGACGAGATACAAAATTTTTCCCTGACGGGGGGGCCCTGGCCTCCCGGTCCCTCCTCTGGCGCCACCCCTGACCAGGAGTGGTGAACCTTTTTTGCACTGAAATGCTTATTAAATTTCGGCAGTTGGGGAAAAGGCTGCAAGAGCAGAATCTTAAAGGTTATTGTTCTGTAATGATTATTATACTATTTTTTAAATAGACTCACTGTATTATAAAAGTACAAACAAGCAAGTTATTCTGATGGCAAGTTGCAAGTAGCAGACTTACAAAAAACGATTAAACAAAAATGTTGCCAAATAATTGCAACATGAGCAAAAAGTAATTGCAATAAGTAGATATCACACGGATACTGTGAGCTTTTTGAGGCAGTGGTGTGAGAATATAAGATCTTTTTCATTGTAAATAACTGGTAAGGACGCATAAGAAACTTAAGAAGGCGGTATGTGGCATTAAGGCCACAACTTCCCCATCCCTTGTTTATACAATGAAAGGTACTCGAGTATAGTTTTGTTATGCTGATTTAATTAATGTATTTGTGTTTCTCTGAATAACTTTGCCCACTTTTCATTCTCTTGAAGTGATTTTTAATAATTTAATATTTCAGATCACTTATTATGTCATGATGATGAATTGGAAGGTAGAAGAATTGCTTACATTTATTATCTGGTTCCTGAATGGGAAGAAAAATATGGTGGATCTTTAGACTTATTTAACACTGGCAAGGTTCTTGATTTTGCAACCTGTGTTACACTTTTTGATTTATGTATGGAATATAAATGGTGAAGGAAAACTTTCATGCACCTTTTTTATTGACATTTCTTACTATAGTCAATGATGAGCCGTCTGAAATTGTTACTTCTTTTGTGCCAAAGTGGAATAATTTGATATTCTTTGAAGTTAGTCCAGTATCTTTTCACCAAGTAAGTATGACAGTAATGATGAAGAAGTGCAATTAATTATATAGTTTTATGAATTATAAACATTATAGCCTCACATTTTAAATATATACTTTTGAACAATAAAATTTTTCATGGCTAATATTTTAATTTATACAAAAAATTCACTGAATAAATATGCTGCCATTTAAAAAAAATTTAAATTGTAATGTGTGTATGAAATTCTATCACTTAATTAAGCTTTATTTTTGTATGATTTTTCTATTTAATGAGAAGTACATTTTAGGCTTATTTTAATAAAATATATCTGTCATGAAAATTGTTGTTATAAATCCATATATGTATGCATAGCAAAGTACTTCTATAAAAATTGCATTTTTTCTTTCATAACAATTTTAAACATAAATGATTTTTATTTTGAGCATTTTTATTTCTTAAAGATCTGAAAATATCAACTGATTCATTTAAACCTTTAAGAAGACTTTAAAAAAATGAAACGTTTCGTATGATTTAATAATGGAAATTTTAACTATTTAAGTGAATTTAATTAAAAATAAAATAACTGTTTCAAAACAAAAAAAGCCAAATAAATAAATTCTAACCAGGCATTTTTTAAAATTACTGCTGATCTTCAGTTTCTTAAAAATATTGAATCAGCAATTGTTGCTTAACACGTTCATGCCGCCACTGCAATTCATGTTTCTCTCCCATCGGCAGATTCTCTTCTTTCTATAATTTTCTTCATTTATATAAAGGGTCTGTAAGAAAGTCAAGAAAACATTACAGGGATTGTTATAAATGCTTATATAAAAAAAAGGTAGAGATTATGCTACAAAGAAAACTAGAAGAGTAATGACATCTTGCAACCATTATGAGGGTCAGCCAGCACTTTGTTTGAAATGTTTTAACAAATTGCATAGAGATACATAAACAATTATATTTATAACATTGAATTTTTATGTCTATATTATCAAATTTATTATATAAGTTTTGTTTATAATATTGAGTTCAAATAAAATAAATCCGACTTTTTCAAATTTCCATTATTTTAATTTTCAACTATGTGGAAATTGTCTGTAGTTACTAAACGAACTAAATTGTTGGTGGTACACACCGCGTAATGAGACACGCAAGTGCGAGCCACCAGTGGTACGTGCCGGCATGAATGTATTAAATAATTAAATACTTATTAAAATGCTGCTATGAGAAAAGTAATTAATTTTATTTTTCAGGTATCAGAAATTCTTGGTTTTAAAACAAGGACTTCAATTAGTGGTTGGTTTTATGGTCCCCCTTTAAAACCAGCCGTTCACCCCGTTGAAAAATTAATATTACAGCCCCCAACAAATTTTCCTGTATGTAAGCATTACTTTTTTTCTATTCGCAAATAAAATAAATGGATGGCAATGGATTATTTTAGATTTAAGAATCTTGTCTATTTTTTCAATTATTTTGAAAAAAAATGTAAAATAAGGAGATGTAAAAAAAAAATGTATCCATTTTGATGCTATAAACATTCATAAATATATTTTAATTTAAGCGAGATTTTTACAATCCATTTAATAATATCTGGTAATAAGTATTTCTTTTAATTATTCATTAATTATAATTCGTTAATTTCTATATGGTTCATAAATTCAAGATTCCCTTACAGTGAATTTTTGAGAGTGGCATTGTAAAATTCTAAATTCAGTTATTGATTTATTACCTTAATTATATATAATACTAGCTACCTTCGGCGACCAGCTTGTTCGCCATGAATATAATTTCAAATGAATCTCTTGTGCATAATTTTATATTCCTGGTTCCCTTAACAAAGTAATTTTTGACTTCAAATTGTGATAGACATTTAACTTGTGTTCTTTTCGTATCTGACTTTACTTCCTATAAACAAAACATTTCTTTTAATCATATTACAAACTACATTATTGATGACCTGTAAAAAGTATTGATGCGCATTTTATCTCAACATTTTAGTCGGTCATTTTGTGTGATACATTTAGAAAGTAATTATATTTGGATAATTTTTTCTGCATTATGCAAGAAGTGTACAAAAAATTTGGACAGAAATTACTCAATTGTAATGAATTTAAAATTTCACCTTTATCTTTTTCATTAAAAGGTTTTATACTTAATTCAGAAAATCATTCCTGTTGCTTCAACCGATATTTTCCTATTGATTGCAAGATGTGCTTTTTAAATCCTTTCCTTCCAACCTCAAATGACCAACAATGGTTGCCCTTTCATTGGTGACAAATGACCACTTAGCGTGCGTCCCCCCTCTTGGAATTGCGCTGAACAACAGGACGATTCCACCTCGGGCTCTAAGGCAACCAAATTCATTCTCTAGCCAGGCTCAAAGAGAAGACCTGTTTGCTCCCGCCCTTCCTCCCTACCTTTGGTTGAAAAGAGAAATGGTCTCCTTGAGCCACCTTGACCGCAGTTAATGACAATTTAAAACCTTATAAAATTCAAAGCAATTATCGCGAGTACTCATACTAATATCATTGGAAAGATAATTGTTTGCACTTTAAAGTGGTATAAAAATAATTTTCATGCAATTATCTTTGTTGCAATTGTTCTTTCAGAAGTTATTCGCAAAAATATGGCCGAAAACGGTCAAAATTTGCTAAATTTTTAAATAATTAAAATTTGAATAAAAAATTGAAAAAAATGGCTTCAAGGTGCACATTCCCACCCTCCAAAGTATACTTGTATCAAATTTGATAGCTCTAGGTTCAACGGTCTGTTCTGTAGCACTCCGACAGACACACGCACAAACATTCATCTTTATTATTAGTAGAGATTTTGTTATAATTATTTTACAGGAGTATCCATTCTGTAGGTGTAATTGTTCATGATTTCTTAATATTGGAATTTTTTTCTAGCTTAATAAAGTATTTGAATGTTCATTTTCGCTAGTAATAAAACATTCACATTTTGTGTCTTTGATGTAATTCAGGTAGATGTCAAACAGTGGATAAACCCAACATATCTTCAGCAAGAAACTCAAATACATATAAGACAGAGCTTTGAGGAGAGCTCTGAAATAGAGTTGATGGATTTCCTTCAGGTGAAGCATTTCTGCATTTGCTTACTTTACTAACTAAAAGGATTGATATAACTAAAACATGATATGCAAAATTATTTTTTAAAAATTGCTATTTTTTATACTTTTATATTCTGATAAAACACTTAGAGATGGAAAGGAACATTTAATTAAATCTCTCATGGTGAAGGTTTTGTTTTTAATAAAAAATTATTGCTTTTGTGAAATCATACTTGTTTCCTTTTTTTTTCTACCTTTTTTTTTTTTTGTTTGTTTGTTTGTTTTGTCTTGTCTGCTGACTGAAGAGTAAATTGTTGTAAAGATGAGATTAATTTACTCTGTTGTTTTCCTATCATGGAGAAATGTCTCTTTTCCTTTCCTATCTGACAGCAAGTTAGAAAAACAGTCATTTAATTACAATATATTCTGCTTTTTTTTCCCTAAATCTAAAGAGACTTCACTATAAACTTTTTATGATTTTTGCATCTGTAATTATTATTTTAAGGAAATATTTCTGATCTTGAATAATTCGAATCCTGAAAATAATTGAAAAAAATATATACAAGAAAGAGCTCTAACACTAGGAGTATTAAAATATGTATTATCAATAAATAAAAACAAATAAAATTATTCACATAGGCTCATCTGCTCCATTGTATATATATTTTAATTTATATATATTTGTTTTGTGAATCAATTACTTGAAATAACATGTCTTTCTGTTGTATTTTATATTAACTTTTCATGTTTGTTACTGTGGAATTTTGTAATCAATTTTTCACTCACTTCTTGATGTACTAGAGTTCTGAAATTTTGTACAGTTGTGTTTTCCCAATGACAATACAATATTTAAATATTTTCAGAACTTATGTATTAGTTAATCAATTAATTATAATTATAATTGGGATTCTATATGAGTGACACCATCTAGTAGTAAATTTGAGAAAAAAATGTATAATATGATTTCATAATATTTATAATAGTGTAATATGAAATATATTACAGACTAAAAAGTAGAAAGTAAAACAATTCTTCTTTATCAAAAATATGGATGTCAAATCAATATTGTAAATGGATGAGGCGCTAAAAGTAATATGATGAGAAAATTAAAACATGATGAATATCATGCAAAAAAGAAAATTCCTAAACACTCATTAAAAATTAAAATTTATAATAAATGTGATTAAAATTCCTCATTACTTCATCCCTTTATCATGCTATGTTAGTACCTCATGCCTTTATGGTTTTGTATTGACATTCATGTTTTTGATAACAAGAAATGCCATAGAATGCTAATAAAACTGTTTTTAAAAACCTTTTTTTCCCATCATTATACTTAATATTTGATAATTAAAAATATTAATTTAAATATTTAAAATTAAAATGTTCTAAACCTTTTTCTATGGGATAACCGTAAGAAGTAATGTGTTTTCAATAATGATGATAAGAGAAATTATTTTTAGGTTGAAAAATATGAAGAAATCTGCAGTGTTTTGAATAATGATTCTGTTGTATGGAAACAAAAAGGACCTCCTAGTCGCAGGTAAAAACATTCTAACTGTAATTTTTCTATAGTTTGCTTAAGGAGACTTTTGTTTGCAGTAACTGCTCTTCAATTTAATTTTTTTAATAATATTGAATTTTCATAATTTTTATTTTTTTATATTGCATAGAAATAGATTAAAAAAAAGTGAGAAATGTTTAATTCAATTTAATTAAAAAGTGAATTGTAAAAATTCAATAATAGTTAATTAAATGTATACAAGGTTTTAAAACCATTTATCTTAAAGATTGAATATTATGCTTGAAATTTTTCTTGTACAAATTCATTTTTATGTATGCAGTGCTTTTTATTTTGAAGATAAATTCTGTAGATCTGACATGAAGACAACAATCAAATTATTTGCAGAATAAGAAAAAAGGGATAGGTAGCAATTTTTGACCAGGTGAAATAAAAAAAAAAATTGTTTTCTGCCATAAAGCTCTTTAAAAGATCATAGAGATAAAATTTCAAAATGCCCTAAATTTATTTTAATTTAATTGTTTCCCTTTTTCAAAAAAGTGAAATAATTTTAAATGAAAATAAAAATCCTACAACTTTTTTTTTGTTCAAGCGTGTTTCTTCATCTAGATCAAAACCATTAAAAAAAACTGTCCCCTTAACTTTTTGTTTTCTCTGACCTAATTTATGACACCTTATGTTTTATGACAGTCTTGTTATGTAGATTGAACAAAGAGACCATGGCACACTTGGTACATTTATCAATGTGGCAAAATTTCTCAACTATGGAGAACATACCATCTTGCTATTTCAGATGTTAACTAATAAAGATGGTCATTATATTGTTACAAAGTCGTATTGTGGGTGTACGTGAATGCAGTCCAATAAGCAGGATTTTAAAAAAATAAAGCTCTTTATTTTACAAATATTCTAAGCAAAGAAACGTAGCACAAGTATTAACACAGCACTAGTAAAAATTCACAACAGAGACTACCAATAAATCTCAACACAGCACTCAATGGTTTCTTGTTAGCTCACCAGCTTGCTTGCTGATCAAAATCCAACTGACTGCTCTTGACTTGAGAGCTTGCTTTTATACCTTTCAAAAGGAAGTGACGTAATCTCTAGAAAGTTCATGAAACCAGTAGAAATAGGTGGAAAGTTCGAGGTCTTTCTAGAAAATTCCCTTTGCCGCCAAGTTTAGCATCTCAGGGAAACGACTTTATAGCTTTGTAACAATATGGAACATGTTTTGCTGTAAACAAAATGGCATGGGTAAAATGTATACTAAATGTTTAATTATTAAATCTCCCTTTGGTAGCCATATTTAGTGGGGTTTTTTTCCCTGAATATTTTATACCATTCCTATATTATTATTCACAAATTTTCAAGCCTTTCTGATGAATGGTTACAGCTGCAAGCAGCTCTGAATAGGAGAACTTTAACCAGTGTTGCCAATAGGTGGCCCAATAGGTTAACCCAGTGTTGCCTTTAAGCAATATACCCATTTTTGTTTTCTAAAATCTTGAGAATAAGACTGAAGCTCTAATGCCTTGTTGATGCCAATAGGATGCATATTGAAATTTTTATTAAATCAATTTACATCATATCGATGGCAGCCTCAGTGCTGATGAAAAAATAAAAATAAATTGATGTTTTCACTTGAGGCTGCATCCTTTTAGCTCTGTTTGTGTGCTTGAGAATACCATATTTTATTCTACAATGTTGAAGGAAATTCCTTATCCGTATTATTAGTTATTAAAATTCATCTGTGTTTAATAGTTTAGAATTTTATCAAGGCAATTTTTTTCTTAACTAAAGACCTGTGTTGCTGATTGGTAACAAACTGTTTTTTAGCTGTAAACCATACTTAAAACAAAATAGGAATTTAAAAAATATTTTTCCCATCTTTTATTCAAGAAATTAAACCCCAAAAAAAAACATTTTAAAATAAATTTTTTAAAAATCGGGTATTTAAGGGTTAATCGGGGACATCCAGCATAAAATTATTTGATGCATGTACACTACAGCGAAATGCCTACTATCAAATGTAATTTTTATGATATTTTATTTATTACAATCTATAATACCAGTACTTATTCTAAAACTGCTGAAAGTGATAACTAGAAATTTCAAAAGTGGAAACATTAAACCAGCATTCATTTATAAAATCATCTCAACATTTCACTATATTATTAATAATAATTCTTTCATTCTTTTCCAGGAAGTATGAAGAGATTGACAATATAGAAGATGTGCCTTCCATTGTAAAAGAATGCCAAGCATTATTCAGTTCAGAGCCATTTTTAGTAATCTTATCTAATCTGACTGGACTGCGACTGCACCCAGAGTGTGCTGAAGACACTGTTCAGATGGCTGACATTAATTCGTCTATAAGAAAATGGAGTCCAGGATCTTATACATTGCTGCATGATCAGTCCTTCTTGGAGTATGCAACATTAAATGCTGGTCTGTGCTTTAATTGTCCAGGTCAGAAAAACTATATTTATAAATTACAGTCTAAAGTTTTTCCTTTAAACTTTTAATTTGATTATTGAATGTAAAACTTTATTTTGCCTCCTTCGTTTTGCAGAATGGGAAGTTGAATATGGTGGTTACACTAGTTATGTTGCTAAAGATGAAAAAGAAGAGGCAAGTTTTCATTTATATTATGTACTTATGTTCATATTTTAAATCTGATTTCTTGAGTAAAATCTTGAGATTATATCTCCATGGGTCGATCCAGGTAAAAATTGGAGCCATTTTGCAGCCCCTTCACAAAATTCCACTTCATAAAAACAGCTCCTTCACAAGATGCAAATTCATAAAAGTGGCCCCTTCACAAAACTCAAATCCACAAAACGGCCCCTTCACAAAATTCAAATTTGTAAAAACGGCCCTTGTACAAAATTTCATTTTATAAAATCTCTTTTTAAAATTTTTCCACGGCCAAACAATGATTCAAAAAATTTTTCACAAAAATATTTTTATTTTTCACAAAAAAAAAAAAAAAAAAATTATTTTTCACAAAATTGGGCCCCTAAAAAAAACCTGGATCGACCCCTGATCTCATTAAAATGTTTCCTGGTCATTCAGTTGTTGCTTACACATACTTTATGCTTTTTTTTAATAATAGTTAAATACAATTCATTAGGTTTGTGATTTGATTGATTTTTCCTACATACAACTATTCATCTAATATGATTAGGTTTCATACAGCCTTTTAATTATTTTTACAGAAAATGATGGCTTTGCTAAAGCTTGACTTGTGCTTCAATTTTAGGTGCTTCGATTTTTTACTAAATTTTAAAATATATCAGAATTTTGAATTTTTTTTTCTTTTGATTATGCTTGTAAATACTGCTACCTCTGTCCTATAATAATAGTAGCAAGTGAATATTTAAATGGGAATTATTGGCGAATGCAGCTGTAAGTTATGTTGTAGCGCAAAATTGCGAAGCCTTCAATGAAAATCAATGTTTCATGACATCTGTCATTTGTTTTGACACATCTTTCAATTTTTAGGTTACCCTAATTATTACGAATTAAAACTATTTTTCTAATTTCATCCGCTGATTGAAATAAATTGTTTTATTTCAGTTGAATATTAACCCATTGTAAAAGTAAGATTAAAAAAAGAGAGTTTTCAAGCAAAGATTGAGTTGTGATTGTCCAGTTCTTGATGCTCATGCATATAGGAAAAGCAAAGCTTCGCAGAAAAGGGATCCCACCTACAAGTTTAAAATGCAGTAACGAAATTATTGAAAAATCCAGAAAGTATCTGAACACTCAAAATAAAAATTAGGAGTAATATTTTTAATTTATTGTTTAATTTAATCTAGTTTTTTTATTATAAATGTTACGTTCGATATTTATTTTCTTTTGCTACTATTATTATAGGACAAATTAAATTCATCAACTGGTACCATTATTATAG
>BGPR01024488.1:0-23181 GCA_013235015.1 Araneus ventricosus | reverse complement strand
ATTCTCCACGTTTGAGACCTTCCTTAGTCAGAAAAAAACAATTTTGGCGTGTCTGTCTGTGAACACAATAACTCGAAAACTATTAGAGCTAGGGGATGAAATTTGGTATGTGGTCTTTAAACATAATTTGTAGGTTTCTATCAAATTTTGGACAAAATCCGTCAACGGGAAGTCTGCCTGTTTGTCTGTCCGCGGCCATATGAGCACTATAACTCAAAAACTTGAATAGCTAGATGGATAAAATTTGGTACACAGTTTTATCATCATGAATATAGGTCCGTATCAAAGTTTGGACCAAATCTGTCGAAAGGTTGATGTCCTGTTGGACTGTATAATCGCATACTTGTAAAAATTATATCTCATAAACCCTTTGGCTTAGATAATTAAAAATTGGTATGACGGTTGATAACATTAATTACAGATCTGTGCCCAAATTTCGTTTCAATCGGTTAAAAAAAGGCGTTCAAATTGCATATTCAATTTTTTTACTTGCGTACTGGAAGCAATCTCTGCGCACGCGCAAGCTATTCAGCGATAGCGAACGAGGTCATTTTCTCCTGTTTTCTCCTCCGCACGCGAAGCTTGCTAGAGTGTGATAGAAAATAAATATTGCTGAGTTTTAATAGATGCGCATCTCTGAATATAATTCTTCACCTAAATATTTTACAATCACTACAATCTACAATGAAAAACCTTCTGATAGTCATTGCATTCTGGGTTACAGTTGGTTTGAATTTTTTATCCACGCTGGGGGAGGGGAAATGACAAATTTTTGAGAAGTATACGAGAAAGTTTAGGGGAAGCCACTCCGGTGGTTTTAGTTCTATTTATTTATTATTTTTTGTATATGAAGAAATAATTGTTTGTTAATATGAAGAAATATTGAGTTGAACTTGTTTTTAAATATGAAGATATAATGAGTTCAACTTGTTTTTAAATATGAAGAAATAATGAGTTCAACTTTTAAGAATACACTTGATAATCCAAAATACAAGAAAATCACATGCAGTTTTAAATTTCATTTCAATACCGAATGAATGCGCTGACATCGTCAATCGACAGAAAAATTGAAAGGGGATTATTTTCCCTTTCAATTGACTGCAAAGTTAAAAGTTATTTTTAGTTTCTTCAGCTTTCATAGTTTGAAACTATAATTGAAACTATTTTCACATTTTATAATTTTAATTTTAGCACTGAAAGTTTTCAAACTGAACAATTTTTAATATATCCTCATAAAATCAGGGAGACAGGGCACATTTCTACAATATGAGTTTGCAAAAAATAATGGGAGGATTTTTATCTTTTATTTAGAAAGGAATGCTTGAATTCAGGGCCAGCGCGAGGAGGTTTCGAAAGGTGCCAGCGCACAAGACCCCACGCCGCTGTCAGATTGCGCAAAACGAAAATGAATTGCATTCATTTATTTAACGAAATCAAAATTTGGCGGCAAGTTTTACCTTCCAGGTCACAATATTGCAAATATTTACAATAATTATTAAAATTGCATCCAACTTTTACTTCTGTTCTATAATTATATTGACATTACCAATAACGCTCTCATCTGCAGAAAAATCTTCCTCAAGATTAAAAATATTAAAAATTTACTTGAGATCTAGCATTAGAGGCGAACAATTTATTTGCTTAGTCATTTTATCTATCGAATCTGCATTAACCAAAAATCTAAATCATAATGATATTAACAACGTATATGCTATAAAACTTATAACAAAATGAAACAAAAGTCATATATTGTAATCTTATTTTAGTAAGTTGAAAACCAAATTTTACGTATGAAGCAATTATCTTTGTTGTTTGATTTATTAACGATTTTTTTGTGTGATTAAAATATTAACTTTATAAAAATAATTTAATTATTTATTATTTTCATGTATTTGTATAGTCTTTAATTAACCAAATTGTGAAATGTAATAAATAGCAAAAAGCAATAAATTATTTTGTTGGGAGAAATTTTTTCAAAGCCCTGCAAGTCAACTTTGCACCGGGCCCCGCTTTTGTTCGGGCCGGCTCTGAGCCCCTAAGTAATATTTATATAATAAATCCACGTTATATTTTAATTTCTAATTTTTCTGATTTAAATCTTAATTATAATGCAACGTTAAAAGTACGAGAGGCGCAGTTTCTCGTTGTTAAAAACATGGTATGGCTTTAACGGGGAAGTACCATATAATTCTGTAAAATTCTAATAGTAAAATTCCGTCATGATAAATAGTTCTAAAACCTGCTTTAGAAATAAAAACGGGTAATAATCTAGGAAACTGAACATATTTTTGTCAGAGAAGGCAGTTTTTAATTTTTATTTCCGTATTTCTGTAGCGGAGTCTCGAAAATAACTAGTCTGTCCTTCGCCATTTTATACTTCATAAAACAGTAACATAGCTGTTGAAAAAATATAGTACCCATCCTCACGTTATCTCCCGCCATATTACTATTTCAAAGAATTAGCAGATAATTCCGATAAGCCATAAGAAAAACGTTCCTTCTTGCACGGAAGTCAAAAAATCCCACACAGACTCAAAATCCCTCTTCTTTCAACTGCGGGGTGACAAACACAATGGACGGTTTACAATGAACAGGCCAACCCTCCAATTACTCGTATTTATGTGGTCCTGGGGGAAAGGAAATTCCAATAGCCCGAGAATACCCGGGCTTGCCGCTAGAGACGCAGAAAACTTTGCGAGTTATCTCGTAGAATGCCGCTTCAGATGAAAAAAAGTTCGCGAGATATTTCGGGTTTGGCGCTGAGTGGGTTAATGAGTTTTGGCTTAAAAATGCTGCTGCAGCATTCGAAAGATTTATGCATGAAGTTCTAAGAGGTTTGGACATTGTTTTCGCTTATTTAGATGATAACCTAATTGCATCGTAAAACAATGAAGTACATGAACATCACTTTAAATTAGTTTTAGTAAGACAGGATACTTTTGGTTTTAAGAAGAAATATTTCTAAATCTGTTTTCAGAGTTCAAGAAATCCAATTTTTGGGATATCAAATTACAGCCCAAGCTTCACGTCCTCTGTGAGGAAGAGTTCTAGCTATATTACAAACGACCCAAAAATATTCAAGAAATTAGAAAATTTCTCGGAATTCTTAATTTTTATCGTCGGTATGTATAAGACGCAGAAAAGAAGAAAGTTATGTTACATGAATATCTTAAAAGTGCAAAAAGGGGGACAAGAGAAAAATTCAAAGGTCTGAAGAAGATTTAAAACAGTTTGAAAAGTGCAAGAATGTCCTCGCAAAAGCAGCATTGCTCTCTTTTCCCAATTCTGGATTACATCTGTCGTTATTTACAAATGTTTCAGATAATGCAATAGGTTCAATGTTATAGCAATATTAAATCTTAACTTGGATGCTAATTGTATTTTATTCTAAAAATTTAAACGAAACTCAGCAAAATTATAGCCCTTATTGCAGAGAGTTATTATTCATATATCTTTTAATTAAACACTTGAATAATTGTCTTGAAGAAAGAACATTTCTAATTTATACAGGACATAAGCCTTATTATTTGCCTTTTAGCAAAGCCTTGACAAATCAGCACCTAGAATAGACAGGCCCGTCAGTTTAACTTTATCTCCCACTTTTCAACTGATATTAAATACATGAAAGTTGAAAATAATATTGTAGCCGATACGCTATCCCGGAGTAATGAAGTTTCATTAATAGATTATGATCAAATACTTGATGAACAACTTCCAGATAAAGAATTGAAGAGTTAGCAAATCAGTACCTAATTGAATTTAAAGCAGTTCCCTCTACCTTCAGAGAAATATTTGTTTTGTGATACTTTAACTAGTAAAATGCGTCCTTACATTCCACAAGCTTTCCCGAAACAACTCATTCAACATATTCACGGTTTATCACACCCAAGAACTAATTCAGCTATAAAATTAATGACTTAAAATTCATTTGGCCTAGCATTACAAAGATGGGCAATTGTAGAGACTTGAACCTTCATTACTAGCTGAAAACCTGTCTTATCTTGACGATAACGTTAATGCATACCTTCTTTTCCTATGCCTAGAATCCTCATGAGTCTTTATGAGCCGTTTGAATGGACAGGGAGCGTAAGTCAACCAGAACCACCAAGCAATTGTGTTATAAACAAGGGAATGGTTACATGAAGGTTATACCAGGACCTTTGAGGTATTATATATGAAATGATGGACGAGCACAATTTGGAATACTGCTGCAGGACAAAAATACAGTGAGATAGCAGAGCGAGAATTCTGAATTGACAAAATTAAAATCAATACGCTGTGAAAAAGGTGATGTCACAGAACCAGAAAGGAGAAATTAACTCTAATACTGAGAGCAGGATATGACCATGAGCAATTCAGACTGCACTCTTTATCGGCCTCTTGACTCCGCCTGTTTACTTTCACTGTGTCTACCCACTTATTTACTTGTAGAAAGTGCGTATCGGAGAGAGAGAAATACGTATCCTCTAACTACGCGGTCTACACTTATTCCTGTTAACATATTATCCTACAAAAAGTCTTAAAATTAAACCTCTATAAAAGCATTTTGAAGTTTTTCACCTGATATATAATCTAAGGACAATTCCAAAAATAATTTATGAGCAAATGTGAAAGTTTTAGGAATGCATTTAAAAAATGTTTTATTATATTAATAAATTGTTTCCTTAATTCTCGTTGCACAAATATATTTTAAAATATGTGTAAGGTATTTTTGGGTTTTCGAAACAGTGTAAAATATAATAATAGTATTGCAGTTAAGTTTAGTTCGTTTATAATAATGTTCTGTTCTTGAAGCATCACGATGGCTATTTTAGGACGGACTTCCTAAATTTAAACAGTGGTCATATAACGAGGACGACATCCGAGCTGGAACTTTCTCTCCAGAATTCCATACCACACCAGCAGTAACAGCAGAATATCTGGTATTATTTCGGAAATACGAATTTTCTGTACTGAATACAATCATGTACAGGAAAAATTCATAACTCTATTCCACTAACAAATTACTCACACTTTCTCAATACTCATTTCTTAAATACAAAACTTTTAAAACTAATCATAACATATTCCTAATTTATTTATAGTACATATGCTATTTTTATAGATGTTTATAAATATCTTTTCTGTTGGAAAATGTTTATTATATAAATTCTCACATTAATTTTACAAGTTTTGATAAAATTTTGATAATATTTTTGTCTGCAATCAAAGAAATTCAGAAATTAATTATGCAATCAATGCTCCAAATTATTTCTTTTTAATAGCTTTGATTATAAGTACAGTCGCTGAAAAAAATCATCCACCCAACATTAATCAGCCGCTAATCATTTTATCTTAAAACAAAAAGTACTAATTTTCAGGAAATAACGTCTTCTAATAGATTCCATGTCTAAAAAGTTCAAAAGGGTCGTCAAAATATTTATAATTGATCTAACTTCAAAATTTCCAATGGAAACACATATGTTTCTTGAAATATTTCAAATCTACATAAAAATTTTTGCTGGAATACCAAATCCATCATCTCAGCATTTTTGGTTTCGGAATTATTAGCGAATGGAATTTTCAGTTTCTAATGATAAAGTTTGAATTTTTATTGATATCTTGAGATATAATGTCTATTTACATAGATTTGTTTCTATGTACTAGTATGAATTATTCTGCACATGTTACACTTTTACTTTTTATTTTTAAAAAAAATTGAGTAGATGAAATATTTTATCATAATTCATGTTAAAAAACTTTTGAATAGCAACATTTATAAATTTTAACAGTAATCGAAGCAGATGGCCACATGATAATCCTCCTCAAAATTTCAGCATATTCGAAGAGAAATTTTGAAGTTACATTAAATTTTCAAATTTCGCTGTAAAACGATGCACTTAAGGGGGCGTCTTATATTTCGAAAACGTTTTCATTTTTAAATATAATCATTACACCACTTTATTTTTCAAGCTTAAATAAATAAAGATTTTAACTATATATATATATATATATATATATATATATATATATATATATATATATATATATATATATATAATATTAAAACTATAAATTTAAGTGAAACATATTAATCGATTTATTTTTTTACGCATCAAGTTTTACCGATTGAAAAATATATATCATTACTTTAAAAATAACATTAAAAGTGAAATAACATTTAAAGCTCGAAATAATTTAAAATGCTACTACCGATATTTAAAGGCAAGCAGAGAACTTTAGTAAGTAAATGTGTAGAAGACCCTTTTTATGTCGAGAACACAAAATGTCTAATATCTTCCAATCTATTAATGATATATTAAACACAATTAATATCCTCAGGTATTTTGTCATGAGAAATTTATTTACGCCATCAAAAAAGGCTGTTGTTATTGAGAAGTTTGAAGTTATTGCCATATAAAATATGCAGATGGCCCCTTTTCAGAATTTCAACTTTAGTATATTTTAGTATACGTCATTTCCTGGAAAACGCTATCTTTAGCTTTAAGAAGCGATGATTAGCGGCGGAATAATGCTGGGTTAAACCTTTTATTTTCCTCCAGTGTACATTTTATAAACTTGGATAGTCCCTTTCGAGACTTATAATTTGTAACCCAGACTCATAATAAAGATAATTTAAATTATTTAAGTTTTGTTACCATATATTTTTCTAGATTGATCTAATTGCAAGAATAAATCTATTTTAGACACCTATTTATTGAAAGTAATTCCTAAGGCTTACTCCAAAAAAATTAATTTTATGAGTGTTACTTCGATGGCTAATTAGAGAAGAAATGCGAAGGGCGCATGAAGGGTACTCCCCGCAATCCTATCTAATTTATCAAGTTATATTCTCCCATCTCTCTTTTGAATAGTAATGCTAATGGGAAACTAAAATCTAGAAAGTATCCGTGATTAAAGAGGAAAAAAATTTCAAGTTCTTAGTTATGGTGTTTAAGTTTTTCTTTTTTTATAAACTGATTTCCACTTTAAAGAGAATTAATTCATGAGCGTGAAACCATTTAATCCCGTAAAACATGTGTAATTAAACTTTATTATTTATTTGTACCCTGAAAAAGAATATTAATGATATAATAATATAAACAGACTTAAAGATCATACTTCATCGGTCAGTAAAGTATTTCATAAAAGAATGAGACATATTAATTGAAATATTCATTTTCATTGTATAGTTCAACAACCTGAAGTATGACTTCAGCAGCGCCCGTTCAAGAATAAAATAGGATATTCATCTCACAAAACTGAAACTATCTATTCAATAAATGTCGTAAATCCTAACAATATGCAGAAAATTCACCGTTAGAAATCTGGAATTATCGAGGTCTAGCAGCGCTTTTCTATACTACTACTATAAAATTTACTTTACTTGGGTATGAAACCTTGAAAGAAGTTTGTGAAGAAGTAATTGTTTGAAAGAAGTAATTCCAATTGTGTATGAAAATTTGTAAATATTTGTTTAGATAAAACTGGAAATCCAGAAAAGCAACAAGATTTATTTCAGACCATGTAGAAAAGCATTACAAATTTCAAATTTCTTAATTCATTTATCTTATCAAAAGACAAAGCTGGAATTTTCAAGGTTTATGAGTGGAAGTATATATTTAAATTTCATTGAAGCTGTCAAAATATCTTCAGTAGTTATAAAAACTAGAAAAAAACTCATGAGGTAGTAACGCCAATTTTAATCAAATATTGGTTAAAAATTGTTTAGATGGCAATAGAAACCTCACAAATGAAGCAATATACAAGCACCATTTTATATTAAACTAAGTCTAATAATTTTGTACTATTATCTTTGTAGTTACTCAGAAGAATTGTTTTTACCATATAATCCTCCCAAATTTACTAGCAGTTAATTCTTTGAAACCAGTAATAACAAACGAAGTTTAATGCAGCAAATTAAGACAAAATATTCAAAACGGCAACGAACAAAGAACTCCCTGCCTTCAAAACCTACTCAATGTTTGCTGAATCTAGGCAAAGCTTCATGATAAGCTCAAGTGTCGGAACAATTTCAGATTTGTTTCTCTTTCTACATTCCTTTAGATCTTTTAGCTTTGTTATGGGAGAGATTTGGAAAATAATATGAATAATCCTTCTTATGTGGGAGGATATTTGAAAGGCAGGAAGTATTAAAAGGGTGCCCTTTTTACAGATTTTATAAAAATTATTAATTTAGTTTATTTATTTTTGGTTATTAAGTTCGTAAAGTTAACTGGTTTTTTTCCATCAAAACTTCTTATTATCCTTCTATATAATGTGTATAAGAATATGTAGATATTTTGAGACTTCTGTAACCCGTTATATACAGGGATCCCACTTGAATAAGGGTTTTCCCCCCTTAACTTCAGAACGACGGCAGCTTTAGTCATGAAAGTAGAGTCTAGGTATAGTAAAACGTCTGTGCGCTATGCGATGAGTCCATTTACAACGCCACCTGGTGGCAAACTTCGGAGTTAGAGTTTCTATCTCGGAAAAGTTACAAAATAGAGGGAAAATGTCAATTACAAAGTTGTAGAACGTTATCGATTTAGTTCAAAAATACACCTTGTGCACATTAATTCGAAGAAGAGAACACTTAAAATTCACATATGTTTGTTCGCATTTTCCGAAATTGTGATATCACAAGACGTGGACAAAAGGAGAAAATATTAATTTTTGGGAAAAAAATGACACCACTGTACTTTTCCTGTGGAAATAACTCAAACGGCAGGTGTATGAAAATTTCCTCCCAAATCGCAGGATTTTCGATGACGTATTACTGTTGATTGTGCTAGATCACCAACCATATGATAAAACGTGTGCTAAGTGAATTCAAACAAGGGCTCAAATCTGTATTGTAGATGACAGAGAGAACTTTGAACATTGAAAATAAAGGTATCTTGAGATAACTAATTTTTTCCTCTTTTTAACCCGTGCTCTGACTTTACAGTTTCGAAACTCGAGAACAAACAAATGTGTATTTTAAGTGTTCTGTTCTTCGTGTTAACTTTTTAATCCCGAAGCGACTTTTTCCTCTAACACCTCTTAAACCTGGACTTTTGGGAGGAAGCGACATGAATTGGACTCTTTCAACCTTGACGGTCATTTATTCCACCACCCCGCCCCTGGTATAACTTGCCTTAAGGCGTATGCAAATGGGCTGTTGTTGGCAAAGATAATTGCACCCCATAACGCGCTTATCTCCTAAGCGATCTCAGAACCTCACCTCCCCTCAAAAGAAGCCAACCGCTTAAGATTGGCCTTCATCTCTGTTAAGGGGGCTTTTTAGACCTTTCCGGGACGGCGTCACTCGATGTGAGAGGGTTACTGCGCACAAGGTTTCTTTTTGTACTAAATCTATAACGCTCTACAACTTTGTAATTGACATTTCCCAACTATTTAGTACTGTTTTCGAGATAGGAACGAAGTTTGCCACCAGGTGGCGTTGTAGGACGTCTCATCGCAAAGCGCATATACGTTTTACTATATCTAGACACTACTATCATGATTATAGCTGCCGTCGTTCTGAAGTTCAGGGGAGTGGCACTTATTTAAGTGGGAACCCTTTATATTTAGTTATTAAACTTGATGGTTGCAGACATTTAAATCACTGGAGTTCTATGGCTCATTTTGCAGACACATTCTCTTTTTTTTTTATTAAAACAGAGATAAATAAGCTACAAATGTTTTTAAATAAATTTTTCAGACATCATGATTTGCTGTGTTGCCTCAATATTTAATTAATCTAAAAATAATTACGGTTAAATTGTTTAATATTGTTAGCTTATTAGTCAATTCCGTTTTGCATAGTATCCTTTGTTCTCAAAGGCATTTTTTGTGGGGAACAAATTGTTAACTCGCTTCACTTGTGCCCCAATACCGTTTACCAACGCTTATCGATCAACAGCTGTTGTGAGAATGGATTAGTTTTCTGTTTTGATTATTTGCGTTAAGATTTAAAGTAACAAAATGGAACAAAGAATTAAAACTATCAACTGAGTGAACTATAGCCGTATAGCCTTGCTCTGTGTATTTTTGTGGTTGTGCAATTATAAAAGATTAGTGATTCAACTGTATACCAATCCTTATGTAGAGAAAAATTCTTCTGGTACAGTATCTGTGTCCGACGAAGATGAATTACAGAGACTTGTAGTTCTCCACACCAGAACCACAGATTCGTAATCAGCACCCCAAAAATGTAGAGTAGTTAAAAATTGAAAATCCTCCAGAAATTAATTAAAAAACTACTTAATGATTGGAGAAACCGAAAAGAAGCCAAATGATAAGGAAAAAAGTCTCGCCAAACGAGAGTATTAAAAGTAGAGCTCGGGAGGGGGGTTCTAATTTCAAAGGGAAAAAGGATTGTTTTTCTTTAGACTGAGCGCTCAGCTTGGAACAGTGATCGCGTTTTAATGAATGTAATAACTCGTTATTGAATGTAATCCTGCAATAAAAATTACAAAATTATTTTTCATTTATGAATCAAAATTTTATTTAAGAAATTATCTAAGAGATTTTTTCTGTAAAGCTTAGGATTAAAATAGATTACATTGTATATCAAGAATGTATTGTATATCATTTGTTCCATAAGGAACGAAATAATGGCATGTTTGCTGACAGCGCAAGACGTTTCAATTTCAGACAAAAGAGAAGAATTGAAATAACAACCTTCCCGGTATTTGTCCGAAAAGGAGTATTCCACCCTGAATTACGATCCATGTTTAGATTACAAAAGGTGCTTTAGTTTCAATGAGAACTATGTCTATAGTCTGTCTAAATTGTACAGCCTTAAAATGGAAAGACGAATCAAAAGGCATGTGTTGTTTACAAGGGAAAAATAAATTAGACGAAATTATTCAATCTTCCGAACCATTACATTCTTTTCTTATTAGTGAACATCCCAATTGCAAAGATTTTCTGAAGAACATACGTAAATATAATAATGCTTTTCTGATTATCTAATTTATGAGCACACAGGTGCATCAACGCGGCTTTATGCCAAGATTTAAAGTACAAGGTCAAGTCTACGATTTGTCTGGTAGTCTATTTCCACCACAACCTAAAGATCACAAATTTCTTCTGATATATTTTATTGCTAATCCTGAAGTATAATCATCGACCCTTTGCAACATCGCTCGGCAAGCTCTGGACATTTCTTTGGAAATAACTTTATAAGAAATGCTACACAGTCGTAACAGCAGGCCTTCAAAACAGCAGGAGGAAAAACCGCCAACCTTGTTTAATAAGAAATATTATGAGGTAATTTGAATTTTATTTCCATATCACACATTGCATTTTCCATATTCAGTGAACAGATAAACGCATGCGGAGCCGCGGGTACAACGGCTAGTATTATCAAATGTATAATATATTTCGAACATTATGGAGAATTTGGATGAAAAAGCTCCAGTTGTACTTACATCATGTGAAAATATCTTTACGAGTCAGATGATTTTCAATTGAACACTTAAATATCTCTAGGACTTTCTTTACTCTTGATATTTGAAAGCCAAAGATAACGCAGTGGCCTAAATGCGTAACTTAAGTTTATGCATGGTGCACATGATTCCGAATAATATTGAGAAATTTCAGATTCAAATATTCAGATGAAGATTCAATTATTAATAAATAAATTAAAACGAAACTGCTTTTCTAACTCTCCATTTTAGAAACTATGTTAATACGATAATTTTAGTAACATTCTAGAAGTTTCTTTTCGTAAACTGCTAATTGCAATGCTGAATAGTGATGTCTTGCCATAAAGGAATCTAAATTGCAAAAATATTCATCAGTTGAAAAGAGTCACAGTCAGAAGTTTTTCTAGAGTTAACACCAAATTGAGACCCTTTGAAAAACTGACATTTTGCAAGTATTTCTTGAAAAAAATCTTTAGAATCATTCACAGTTATATACATCTTCCAGACATAGCTTTTACATTAATGGAAATTGAAATAGTCATTGTACATGAATGAACTTACCTGGAGAGTTTTACCACTATTTTAATTCCAAATTTTTTGATATATAAATTTTTTTCAAAGTAAGAAACATAAGCTTAAAAAAAATTATATCGTCTGTAATTTAAAGTTTGGTCTTTTATGTCCGGGCTGGGAAACAAAAGTAAGAGTTGAAGTAGTTATCTTTTGATGAATCTAGGAAATAAACTAAATGGTACCATTTCTTACTGATTTTGACGTTTAACGCGTAATTAATCTCTATGAATGTATTCTATTTGGAAACTGGTACTGGGAAAATTAATCGTCCAAATTATTTATTTCAATTTCTGGACAACAGGGGAAACGATGTTAAAACTGGAGAAGTATCTGTATGCCAACTGAATTTGTATCATATAATGGATAATACAGAGACAAAATACCAGAGGTATAATTCCAGATTTTGATAAAGAACGCAACGCCGCCAGATTATATACACAAACCTAACCACTTTGATTTCTGCCTTTCAGAATGGAAACCAGAGGTTTTATAGAGAGACTAGACCAAGAGCAACGGAATTACGAACTAAATGCCAGAACATTGATGAAATGAAAAGAAGGGAATTTTTCTAAAATTAATGCCACTTTTAGACTGTTTTAAAAACTAATATTTCTCTTACAAAATAATCCAGTAAGTATTATTTAAACAAAATTTCTTTCGAATCATTCACACTTAAATTAGTTTTCCAGACATAGTTATACATTAAAGGAAATAGAAATAAACAATGGATGTGAATGAACGTTCTTGGAGAGCACTGCCTCTATTTTAATTCAAAACTTTTTTTATATATAATTTTCCACAGAACGGATGAAAATAAATTTTGAGATTAGAATAACAAATATCATATAATTTACTAAAATTTAAATACACTCTAATTAAAATGTTAAATTCAGCAGTCCTGTATTATCTTTTGCAATAAAACATTATTTGAGATTTTTGCCTATTTTCAATGGACTAAAAATAACAAATGTGTTGCATCCACTAAGTGTCAAATGTAGCGTAGACAACTGCCACTGCATCTTTGATATCAACAGACAATAAGTGCATTTGATGTTAAAAATTACAATATTTTTCCATTAGGACCGTTTTAATTGAATTTTAGGAGTTTAATTAATTTATTTATTTATTAAAAATGATAAAAAATTTGAATTCGTATACTTTAACTCGTATATACTTCGTATATTTGAATTTTAAAAAATCACTTTTCTCTAAAATTATCAAATAGCGTTCTGTATATTCTATGCAACCTATTTAAATCCTAAGAGTAACTCAAAAAGCCTGTATTTGCGATAATTCATAAAGCAAGATTTTCATTCATAAACAGAATGAAGATCCTTCATGAACGAAAACATGATATCATCATCGATTAAGAAAGACTTTTCTCGCTTCCACCAGCAATAAAGACTTTCATTGCACATTGTTTTAATTTAGTTCATGTATTTACTAGATGATATACCCGGTGTTGCAAGGGATAAAAATATTTTCAATTCCAAGTACTTAAAATACTCTCAATTTAATAAAAGAGTTTTTCACGGAAGTGTCTTTCGTTGATTTTCGTTAATCCGCTGACCCTTTTTGACCAGCAGTTATGACCCTTTATTCTTTTTCTTTCCTTAGTTTGAACACCCTGGCAAGAATGCCGATGTCCTTTGTACTCATTTTCCCCTTCCCATCATTGCTACGGCAACAATAGAAACTCTTTCATATCTTGTATTTTATTTACATTATCGGAACAACAATTCTATTCTTTTTAGTGTTTTTTCACTTACCGGAAGAAACTGCATATTGTCCATTCTTTTTCTCCTTATTACCTCTCCCTCCAGTAGGAAGTGCGTTCAACAATCTTGGAGGATTTTACACACTCGTTATTATTATTAAAAATTTTGTAAAATGCGAAAAGAGTGTAATTAACATCATTGTGTAGTGGTGCAAACATATTGTTAGAGGTATATTCTATGAAATAAGAGCTAAATAAAATTTCTGCCTTTCTGTTTACATTCAAAGGAAACAATATTTTTTTATTAACTTTCACAATGGTAAAAATACCGGAATGAAGGATTTGATAAAATGATCAATTGGTTTGAATTTAATTAGAATAAAAGAAAGCATTGTTACAAATTGTATATGAAATAAATTTGAAATCTTTATTAAATTAAGGAAAAGAATGCATGACATTTAAATTGAAATCAGTAAAAAGATAATTTTCTGCTAAGATGGTATGTAAAAATTCTACGTGCAATATATTTTTCTGAAATTATTGATGAAAAACGCCGAAAATTGGCTTAATTTTTGTTATTTAATTAAATATCTTAGTAAGTCATTTTTTGAAAGTTTGAAATATAGAATTAATCTAGGAACGGATCCCAGAATAGCATGAGCAAATTTCATGTCAAGAGTATTTACCGTTTAGGAAGAGTTCTTGCGACAGATAGACCTTTTGAACATCTTTTTCCTTTCCCTTTTTAATTTTCCTACCATAGGATTTGGACTAAGTAACCTTGAAGACTTAGAACACACTCATTAGGATCATTTAAAAATTCATGAAAATTAAATAAAACATCCAGAGAATAATTCACTAACGTCATTGAATCACTGTGTAACCGTATTAAAAAGAGGAAATTCTACGACAACCGAAAACCGGAAGTGAAAAGTCTATTTTGCTATCTATGCTCAAGGAAAACAATATTTTCTTATATTAACTTTAACACTTGCAAAACCCAGCGCGCGAAGCAGTAATTTGGATTGAATTTATTTCTATAAGATTAAAAAGTATTGTTAGAAATTGGGTTAAAAAATATTTCATAGGTAATAACATTCAGAAAACACACTTCATCGCAATGGAATTAATATAATTAAAAAGGCAGTCTTTTTCCTCTTTAAGATTGCGTAAGAATAATTGCTGTCTAATAAATATTTCATAAGTTATTGGCAGAAAAAGCTAAGCATTAAGCTTAACAGTGGCTAAATTTCGTTATTTAATTAAATATCCTAAGAACTAATTAACTCTGAAAGTTGAAAACAGCACCACTGAAATATGCTCTAGAATGTCGTATGCAAATTTCATATTTCTACCGATCACAGTTAGGAGAAGTTCTTGTGATCGAACGATACATGTATTTTTCTGCTTTATATTATAAATTATTTTTTTTATATTTTTTTTCTCTTCTTTCTTTATTTCATCTTTTCGCTGAGGGTTTGTTTGACCTTAAGGTATCCGACTGTGTTCGGAGGCATTTTTTTGAAAAATAACTTATATATATATTTTAATGTTATTTTTGAACTGCATATGTTTTAAACCTATGAAAATATTGTAAAATTAGGCTTTCAAAATAATATATATTTTTTAAAACTGAGAAATTTGAAGAAAAATGTCTAAAATATTTGCCTTACGCTAACAGCCATAGACAAAATCATATTCTAAATATACATAAATCCTTGTAGGAGTACATTTTTATGACAGTTATCTGTGTTATGCTCTAAAATATTTCTTGTACTTCAAAATAGTTTTGAGATATAGCTGAACATAGTTACTAAACTGGTAATTTTTCATAAAAAATGCTTTTCGTTTATATTTAAGCGCTTAAAAATAATACTTGATTTTAAAATTGACCTTAGTTTTTAGAGGACAACATCAAGCATATTACAGAAAACAATCTCAGAAAATTTCATATCAATACTTGAATAATTGTTTGAGAAATCATTGTTACGGTCGATAGTTTTCCTCAAAATATCATTTCTCAGAAAACACATTTAAAGTTTTCATGCAACATGAAATAATGCTTACAGTTCGGTAATAAAACAGCTGTAACTCTATTTGTAATTCACGTAGAGTAAAAAGTGAGACAGTTTTAGAAGGCTGGTAAAACTGGCTACACAATTAAGTCATAAAAAGGTTTTTGAAAATTTCATCGAAAATGACGATTTTAAACCAGTCGGACACCTTAAACCTTTTCAGGCTGGTTCCCTCCCAGTTTATTAAAAATAATAATAACAGGGCTACAAGAGAATTTTCTCAACAGCCCCTCTGAGACCCGCTAATTACCCTAGTTTCGATTTCATATAATTTTTCCCCCAAATCATGATGGCCTTCATAAAGATGTATAGTGTAATGATTTTTTTTACTTATTTTTGTTATTCATCTTTTCTCTACAATTTAAAAGGCATGTAAAGTATTTTATCGTCTCTTCGTAAACAATTTACAATGAAGTTTGTTGAATCTCTGCTTTCGAATAGAAATACATCGTGCCCCAAATACAAAACGAGGTTGAAAGCCCCTCATACGCTTTGAAATGGCCATTTCTAGGTATACTCTTTTCTTTCACAATATACTGAGCGTTGTTACATACAGGGTGTCGCAGCGGGTAATGTTTGAATAACATTCTAGTAGAGGAGCGCTAGCTTCGAGTCAATGAGAAAAAACTTGGTGCGTTGTCGGTTCGAGTATAATAACTGACAACGCTCCAGAGCCAGTAAACAACTGAATTGATTTTCTTGCAAAGAAAGAACTATAACTTTGACTGTCCTGTGTTCTACAATCAAGTTTCCTTAAAGAATTTACAATGAATGAACGTTCATCAATTCAAAATAGTGCAATTTTTCTAGAGTTCACGCCTGTTTGAATTACTAAGAATTTGGGTACAAAATAATTCAATTAGTATTGATATAGAAGATTTTTCTTAGAATCATTCGGATTTGTATTTATTTTCCAGGGGTATTTTATACATTATAGACGCAAAAAAACAAGCATTTAGATGGGAATGGACATTTTAATAAAATCTATACCACTATTTTAATTCAAACATTTTCTATATAATTTTTTCTAAACATCAACATCTAGCTGCTTCTTATGATACACTGGATTTATTTAATTTATAGCTTGGACATTAATGTTCGAGCTGGTAAACAATAGTTATAGTTGAAGTTTTTGTGATTTGAAGGTACGAGGGAAAAGCGAAGTTTTTCCTTTTGATTTTGTGGTTTCATTCCCATCTGTAAACTCAATGAAAGTAGTTTTTGATATCTTTTTGAAAATGAGTAGATAGTAGGAAGCTTTGGAATATGTAGGAACATACAGCCAATCATTGTGCAACTTAGTCACTATTTTCGGATTTTTTGAGTTTCCAATCTGCTTTTCGCATTGTTAACGTGGATTGCTCTTTTTCAGTAAACGGGACATTTTTGCGACTCGAAAATATGATGAAGGACAAATTAATAGGCCACTTATAAACGGAACGTATATTTGCATTAAGTATGCCGCAATTTAAATGCTGCTTTTACTAAGCGATTCCAGCGCCCCTCCAATAGAAGTTAAGAAACTCAAAGCCAATAAGCTCATGATTTATTTAAGAAAACATGGTTAAATCTATATTCTATGACTGTTCGAGACAATATAATGTGTTAATTCAGAAAACCCTATTGAATGCTTAAAGATCGAGCATATTATTCAAGATTCATCAGGATTACAAACAGCAAAGTATAGAACATGTCATAAAAATTTAATAAGTGTACTTTAAATAAACGAAAATATGAAAAACGATGTTATTCTTCATTATTCAAATGTACCGCATGAGTTGAAATTTTTCAATAAAAATTTTTATTATTAATTCTGCCTTCAGATAATTGCTAATTATTTTATTTATAGGTATTAATTAGAAATAACCACTGCCTTTATAGTTATGCGCCTCGGAAGGTACCTCAAAGGGTGGAGAGGAAGACGGCAAATATTAGGGGCGGGAGTATTCTTTTTTCTCTACTTGAGAGTAATCTGTAATATGGCACTATTTGAGTTTCGTAGTAGAAAGAATAAAACCGAATATTCATTTTAGACACTTTTATTTTTAACCGATTAGCGAGATGTGATTGTAGGTAACCTATTATGAAAGCTAAGAATGAGAATTAAAATCGTAAAGGATGAAATTTTTTTCGCATTGGATAGCTTTTGCTTATAATTGTTTGGTCTGGATTCCTGGCAGAGTTTCAACTTACAAAACCGAAAATTTGGTGTCTAAGAGGCACATCCATGAAACAATGGACGAGTAATTAAGTCTGATGCTTGTTTTATCTGTCATGGCTCAAATGGCCGTTTATTAGTAAAGAAATTTGGAGAGCACATGCTCTCTAAAGAATCCATCTTGTCATCTGAACACGTTACGAAGGATTGAAATTTAATGCAACTTCAGTAAGCAAACTTATCTTTTTTTTTAGCTACAATAAGAGCTCTTAAATATGTGTTAAATTTTTTAAACCGTAGAACAAGTAAATTCATTTCCACTTTTTTAAAACTGATTTTTGAAATTAGTAATCATGGACATTTTTGAAAATATAAGGCAAAGAGATGCAAAAATCTACTTTTCCAGTTTTACAAAACATGTTTTTGCAATAAAACATGCGATTTCGAGGTCTAAATCGTAATAAATAGAAACGAAAGGATTTTTTAATGTGAGACGGAAAATCTTTCAAAAAGAACAAGAAAAAAGACGGAAACACTTTAAATTCCTACAGAGACAGAGCCCACTTGTAAATATAACCTGATTGATTCACGTTTTCTTTTCTCAATGGAAGAAGCCTTTTTAGCATTAACGTCCAATTTCTGCGTCGATTCTTTCTTTGGAAACAGAAAGGCTCAGATCAAAATTAAACCTCCTTCCGCAACAAAAGAAATAACATTTAGAAATGACTATTAAAACACTAGAAAATCACCCGTCATCGTTTGGCGGATGCAAATTGCCTCTTCATTCGAGATATTCCCCTTCAAATTTGACGTGTTTAAACAGATATATATGCGACAGAAATGTGTGTGTGTGTTAACATTAATTGAAAATAAATAAAATAAACATATGTTTTATGACAGGAAATATATTTATTTATTTATATATTATTTAAATATTTCTTTATTCAAAAAACCTCTTGGAAACAACATTCCGTGTGAAGTATTTTTCGTTGTTTAATAATTTTCCTTGTACTTCAGATGTGTTTGGGTAAATTTTAACGAGATTGGGAATCCTAGATCTTGAAAGTGCAGTTCACATAGAGCTATCCATGTGAAAAGACAGGCTCATCGAGGTAAATTCAACATGATCTAAAATTAGCCCCTGCGATTCGTTGATAGTCATCGTGTGAGTTTAATTAACGGGAACTGGCGGCGGTTGAGATCGAATGGTAGATTCACGTCGCTGGTGGCAAATTTATTTCTTTGCAAGAAAACAACATCGCCACGATTGCATTCAGATAAAATTTGGCGTCCAAACTCTATCACGCGCATGATATACCACTGTCGTAATTTACTACTGTCTATTAAAAACGGAAATTAATTTGAAATATAGGATTAATATAATTTAAAATTTCTTAGGAATTATTGATCATAGCTAGATAAATTTTATATAAATCGATAGCAAATTGTATTTCACTATTTTAGACCTATTAAATTTGAAATTAGAACGACAATTACTCTTTTAAATTAAAAATTACTGAAATTAAGTTCTCTAACAATGGAATAATGCTGTTTAACGACTCGCAGTTCTATGGCCTGAGTTTTATTGTTGGTGACGTCAGAGCGTTACCGGAGTATCTGGGCTATTATATTAGTAATGGCAGTAATAGATCGGAATATAATTACGAAGTAGGCCAACCGACTTCCTTCTCTAAGTTCTGTTCTTCCTCACAAAGTGCACAATAAATTATGCTACCAATGTTTTTATTAAGCATTTATCATAATTATAGTGTATTCTATAATATTGTTGCGATGAATTAAATATTTCTTTTATTTTTGATATTCTTTAGCTTCAATTTATTTATGTCCTACTTTTGTGGGAGCTAATGTTTGATCTAAAGTTGGTCACCTTACAATTACAATATTATCGTTATAACGATTTTTTTTAATTTTAAGGTGGAGTAAATGTTTGTTTTTGCTATAATATATTCGAATGAAATGACTGAAAAAAAGCAAACGTTTTCCTCATCTTTTAAGTAAGTAAAATTATGATTAAATTTCGGAAAAAAAAATTTCACCCATGCACACATTTCCGTCCTCAAATATGCATTTGTGCCAAAGTTCGTAGCTTTAGGTTTAGCGGTCTCCAATATACAGCATCAACTCACACACACACCTCTCCTTTGTTATTAGCAGAGATGTCAAAACAAGAGAATTAAAATAAATACCTTGTTTTCGCGGAGTGTAGTTACTTTCTTGCGTCTAACAACGTAGCTTCGGTTCTCACCAGATTTCCCAGGGGATACAATGAAAAGCATCATTACCGATCTGTAAAATATTTTCTATCGACTTTACATTTGTTGTTCACAATAATGTTTGATCATTTTTATTAAAGCAGATGAACATTTAATTTTTTTCTTTCGTAATGTAAATAGTTTTTTATTTCAGAAATTATCAACTACTATTTATTTAAAGAGATTATAACAATATTTTTGTTTTCTTCCTTTATTTTTTTGCTTAAGTTCTATACTTTTACATTTTTCCAAATCTTAACAAAAATTGTTAAAAAACGGAAAGAAAATTTTATTCGATTAGACAATTGTTCATTTCACATGTTCAAATAAAAGTTAATAAACAAGCAATTTGAATTTATATTATTCGGAACTGTCATTGAAGATATTTTAAATTCTATTGCCAAATAAAAGTAATTGAAACATCAATCGTTAATACATTCCCAAACGGCTTTATTCGTTAAAACAGTACTTTTAATTTTAAGAGAGTCTCCTTTAAAGTTAATAAAGCTTTGTCCTACCACTCAATTGCCATAACAGTGTGTTTAAATTTTATCTTCAGAACAAAAATAATACAAAATTCAATTACTGAATCAGTTTAAAGCCACCGTTTGTATCATTTTGCCAGAAGAAGCACGAAAGAATGTCATTTTCTTTTCGTTATGGTGTCTGTAATATATTTCGCTTTTTCTCTATTCAATTCCTGTATTTTGTCATGATTTTACTACACTACGGTAATCTCGAAATAAAATTTAGAAATCTGTAAACTTTCAAATCTAAGTACGTTCCTGTATTTCTAATTCTAAATAAGTGGCTACATCTAAAATTTTTGAAGCTGGTAACGTAAAAATATATTTTTCACAAATTACCAAAATCAAAATTTTTATTCTAGAATTTGACTTACGTACTGGTATAGATAAGTAGGGAATGCAAATAGATGTCTGTAGAAAATGTTTACTTATTCTGTTATGGTATAAGCAGAATCAGCATAATTAAGGTTTGTCTTTTATTTGAGCTTGCATCCAATTCGTATCCCACACACAATGTGTTAATTTTAAGGTAGTGGTTCGAAAGAGTACAGGTATCTTTACATTTATTTTTCCATTTTAAAAATCGCATTTTAAATTTTTTAATATAATAACGTTTTACGAGATAACTTATTGTTTGAAAGTAAAAGTTAAATGACAACTCCTACACTAATGGATCGAAACAATACTTCCAAACATATCCATGCCTATTGAGAGTTTTTTTATAAAGACCAGAAATTGACATCAACTATATCTAACTGCAGATAATTTTATGGACTTCCCAAAAGGTTTCTTTAAAAGTATAATGTATTATAAATCAGATAAATAATAAATGATATTCGCAACTATTAGAATATATGTTAGAACAACGATTATGTGGGAATATATTTTCATTAATTAGAGAAAGCCTGTCTTATTTAAAAGTATATTATCGATATTTCTCCGATTTGCTACATAATATTAAAACAGTCGCCATAAAATAAAGAAGAGGGTAGGTAACATTTTTACGTCCACCTTTTTATTCGTCTGCATTAATGGATAAAGGATTTTCATTATAAAAATATTCACAACATTTAAAATAATAATCCCGAGAAAATTCGCAAAAGTATTGAGTTGAATAGAATGTAAAAATCTCTTATATTGATTTTTGCGGCATAAAATAATTTTCTATAAAGTAATCATACACAGGGTACGAATTCTAAGAGTATAAAAAAATTAAATCCCGGAAAAAAAGGGGCTTGTCGGAATAAAATCGCCGCAAATGATGCATATATTTCTTCATATATGGCTTAGTAAGTATTTTCGTGTAGCTTTATCCTTCATTTAGGTATATGAGTTTTCCTATGACTGTTTAAGCTGCTTTTGACCGAGAACTTCTTTCCGCAGAGTTTACATTCATATGGTTTGTCACACGTATGGGCGAGGGAATGTCTCTGCAAATTAACCTTTCGTCTGAATAATTTGCCACACACTTCACCATTCATACGGTTTGTCATTATCATGAATAATGGCATGTCGCTGTAAATCACCTTTACGTGTGAATGCTTTTCGACAAACTTTATATGAATAGAGTTTTTCTCCTGTGTGGATAAGCATATGTCTCTTTAAATCCTTTACCACAAACATAGCAGATGAATGGTTCTCCACCTGCGAAGTCGAGGCCGTATGTCTTTAAAGTAGTCTTTTGTGTCAACGATTTTCCACAAATGTCACATTTGTACGGTTTTATTTCATCGTGAATAAGCATATGAGTTTTTAAATGGCTGTTTCGTTTAAATCCTTTTCGTCAAACATTGCAGATAAACTGTTTCACAACGGTGTGCGCCATAGATTGCCGTTTAACGTTACTAATGTATTGAAATAATTCAAAACACACAGGACTGTTCCGCTCATCGAAGCAGGAAACACCGGGAAATACAGAACTTTATCCACAGGACTATACTCACCGGAATCAGATTTTTCCGTGAAGAAATCTCTGTCAAAGCAGATACTTCTGGACCTCTCCTAAAATTCATATCATTTAATATTATTTTACATTCTGCGTCTCTTTAGTGCATTTAGGACGCATTATTTCAGTATCTCTACTAATCAGCCTTACGTGATCATTTTCTGAATCAGTATGTATAGGAGACGCATGTATGTTATGAACTTTATAAATATTACCGAGCATCAAATGCCGACTTGTTTCTGCTTCCCTAACCGTGAAATTAGTAGTCAAATTGTCTAAGTCACCTTTCATCAGAATTCTTCGTGTATTTTGTCCATATTTTGAGAATTGGCGATACAACTCGATCAATTGAATGTCATCTACAGTCATTTTAGTAGTGAATTCATTTCCCATGATTAATTCGTGTTTTATATGACCCCGTTCTTGGTTCGACTAATAGATGGTCCAAATATATTCTTTAACAGAAATGCCTGGATAATCAGGTAACAAAGGTTTCATGTGAGATCTAATAAAA
>BGPR01024487.1:277-23182 GCA_013235015.1 Araneus ventricosus | reverse complement strand
GAGCTACTTTAGTCACATAGAGCTACTTTAGTCACATTGAGCTACTTTAGTCACATAGAGCTACTTTAGTCACATAGAGCAATTTTAGTTACATAGAGCAACTTTAGTCACATAGAGCAATTTTAGTTACATAGAGCAACTTTAGTCACATAGAGATACTTTAGTCACAGTTGAGTAAGGTAAGTAATTTTACTCCCCTCAATCCCAGCGGCCGTTTCGCAGAGACAGCCTCCAGTCCAATTTTTTTCATTGGTATGTGTCATAGACTCTGTATTACTGCCTCCTTTGCGTGTAACAGTGAACGAACTCAAGGTACGCATAGCGAATGTCTCGCATGATAGCGAAATGGACTACTGCATGGATGTTGCCAATGTGACTAAGGGAAGACACACAGGGCAATTGCTATGTACTCAAACCAGCTTTAAGCTTCCTTCTGTATTGCGTTCATATTTCTTCTCCCATCGTTGTTTAGAGGAAGTTATAGCCATTTGTAACCGGTGCAATTTTATTGAATAATCCTGTATATTTAATTGCTACTTCTGAGATTTGTGAAAATCTAGCTATTTCTCTAACCTGAGTAATCAGTTATAAACCAACGGGAGTGGTCACCCCTAAACTTTCTCGTATACGCCCTAATACGGGTGGAGAAAAAAATTCCCCAAACTGCAGTAACACGCTCTATTCCCTAACACATGTGGGGAAAAACGCCGCCACATTTTTTGCATCGCAGAATGGTAAAGAAACTGAATATACAATTTCAACGCCTTTTTTTTAATCGATTGATAACATAATTGGACTCAGATCTGCAATTAAGGTTAGAAGACCACGTACCAAATTTTATTTATCTAAGTCATTGCGTTTAGGAGTTATCGTGTTCAAAAGCATGCGATTATACAGACCGACAGACAGTTAACCTTGGACGGATTTGGTCCAAAATTTGATACGGACCTAATTTCCAGATGATAAAAATGTGTACCAATTTTTATCTATCTAGCTGTTTACGTTTTTGAGATATCGTGTTCACATGAACACGGACAGGCAGACCAGTGGATGGATTTTGTCCAAAATTTGATAGAAACCTACAAATTATGTGTTAAGATCACATACTAAATTTCATCCCTGTATCTCTAATAGTTTTCGAGTTATTGTGTTAACAGACAGACAAACAAACAGAATTGTGTTTCCAAAATTGTGCCTTTCGGACTCGGGGAGGTCTAAAACGTGGAGATTCGTCGAAATCTCGATTTCGAATTTTTTGACGATTACAATACTTTCTCTTTGTATACTTCGTATACGAGAAAGTAAAAAAGCCATCAGAACTGAGCTTCATTGATACGACCACCTTACTTCAATGGCATATTATATCAAAACAAACGAACGATTACGTCTTCTTATTATCATTTCTGAAATGAAGCAAGATGATGCCATCGTTGGAAAGTAATCTTACTCAATTCAATGTGGGCTCAAAATGATCAAGATAACATTTGCAAATCTGACCCTCACTTTCTATGCAAAATGAATGAAGATGTGCAAACAGATAAGTGAAGAAACCTCGGATGATAAGGCATTCGTTGGTGAAACATTCTTTCATGAATATTCTATGTAAATTTATCTTTTAATCGCATTATTTTAAAAGTTTCGGTCCACTGAAGTTCAAAACTTTTTACTTTCTCGTATACGACGTATACAAAGAGGAAGTATTGTAATCGTCAAAAAATTCGAACTCGAGAGTTTGACGAATCTCCACGTTTTAGACCTCAATGAGTCCGAAAGACACAATTTTGGAATTATGTCTGTCTGTGTGTGTGACTGTGAACACGATAACTCGAAAACTATTAGAGCTACGAGGATGAAATTCGGTATGTGGTCTTTAAACATAATTTGTAGGTTTCTATCAAATTTTGGACAAAATCCGTCCACGGGAAATCCGTCTGTCTGTCTGTGCGCGGTCATGCGCACTTGAATAGCTAGATGGATAAAATTTTGTACACAGTTTTATCATCATGAATGTAGGCCCGTATGAAATTTTGGGCCAAATCCGTTAAAGGGTTGACTGTCTGTCGGTCTGTATAATTTAGTTTTGAAAAGAATCCGGTATCTCAACGCGCATGCGTACTGGAAGAACGGAACGGAATTTCATTACGGAGTAGCGAATTACGTCAGTTTGTCCTTGAGCCGGTAAGAGAGGAAAATCGTTACGCATCTCTTTGAAATTCTTTACCTAGATATTTTTCAATCACTATAATGAAAAACCTTCTGATAGTCATTGGATTATGGGTATCAATAGGTTCGAATTTTTTTAGCCACGCGGGGGAAAGGGAAACGGTACCATTTTGGGGAGGTATACGAGAAAGTTTAGGGGAGAACACTCCCGCTGGTTTACTTAATAAAATGCGATTATACTATTGTTGCGTTTTAACACACACACAAAAAAGAGGTCTGTCGCTTAGATTTCATTTTCTTCAAAACATATATTTGACGAGTTGATTGATAGAAAATATTATTAAAAAATAAAAGTCGAGATGAAAAGATATTAATTAAAGAGAAATCAAAAAGTTTCACATTCTGTTTTTATGGCCATTATAAAAATTTTGAAATATCATGACCAATTTTTCTAATTTTGTAATTTAAACCCTTCAAATGATGATACTGCATCTATTCTCCATTGCGTATTGGGAGATAATGAGTGCAGAAGATTTCTTTGGATGCTAATGGCAAATAATGAATTTTTAACATTTTGTGTGACTTGTAGTACAATAGGATACCACTTCACCGGACATACGGTTAATTCAGACGGGAAAGGTTGAAAAATGTGTACACTAAGCCTCGATAACCCGGACTAGAATGGAAATCGAACCTACTGTAATCCAGAATGCAACAAATATCAGAAGGTTTTTCATTGCAGATTATAGTGATTGTAAAATATTTAGGTGAAGAATCATATTAAAAGAGATGCCTATGTATTAAAACTTAGCAATATTTATTTTCCATCACATTCCAGCAAGATCTGCTAATACGAGATAGCGAAACAAAACAGGAGATAAAACATATGTATCACAAACTCCGTCTCAAGGACAAAGTGACGTAATCCTCCCGCTTGGTACCAGAGATTGCTGCCAGTACGAATGCGCATGGAGATTAGTTTTGAAACGAATGCTTAACAAGTATACGATTATATAGACCGACAGACAGTCAACTATTTGACAGATTTGGCCCAAAATTTTATACGGACCTACATTCATGATGATAAAACTGTGTACCAAATTTTATCTATAAACATATTCAAGTTTTTGAGTTATAGTGTTCACATGACCGTGGACGGACAGATAGACAGACTTCCCATAGAGGGATTTTTTCCAGGATTTGACAGAAACCTACAAATTATGTGTAAAGATCACATACCAAATTTCATCCCCGTAGCTCTAATAGTTTTCGAGTTATCGTGTTCACAGACATACAGACACACAGACATAATTCCCAAAATTGTGTTTTTCGGACTCAGGGAGGTCTAAAACGTGGAGATTCGTCAAAATCTCGTGTTCGAATTTTTTGACGACTACAATACTTTCTCTTTGTATACTTCGTATACGAGAAAGTAAAAACATAGATTTTTATAGTTTCACCCATCTAAAACTTGTATTATGTGCATTTTAAGGCAAATTCCGTTTAATCCGAACTTTCGGTGATCCAGACAGGGTTCGAACTCATCTAGTGCGGATTGGCGAAACTTTACTGTATAGTAAAAGAAAAAAATACTGAATGCGATGTATCGGTTTAAAATACATCTATCCTTTGACGGACTTGACCCAAAATTTGATTCAGACCAACAGTTTTGTTCTAATTGTCACAAGCCAAATTTCATCCATCCAGATCACTATGTTGATGAGGCGTCCTGTTCAGTTTCACACGAACTAACAAAGAAACATAATTCCAGAAACAGTTTTTCCCCCTTTCTCAAGTAGATATAAAATATCGACAATCATCGAAATATGGAAGACCGTACTGTTTTCCGAGCTCGCCACCTAGCGGCCGTTGGAGGAGATGGTCAGTCCATGTCAGGGTTGCCAGATTGACCTTTTTAAGGCCAAATTATGGAAACCTGGCCTTTTTTTCAAAACCCTTGGCCTTAAATTCATTTTTGGCCTTTTTTGGCTTTATTTTCGTTAATGACTTTTAGAACAATTTTTAATTAGTTATTCTATTGTTTTTAATAAATTTTTGATATTGCACATTTCAAATGATACATAATGAGCTGTCAAACGAAATAGCTGCTGAACAGAACAAGGATGTTTTAAATTTCTTTCACTTAAGGGGAACATACGACTCTTAAGCCTCGAAAAAATGGTGGAAAACTGTCAAATTCGATACACTATATCTCTGAAACAATGCAAATCACAAACTCACTTTTTTTCCTAGAAAAATGTCTGTTCTTTCTCTTATAGTACACTTATTTCCAAACCTTCATATTGGTATGTATTCATTTGAGAGAATGATAAATATTAGCATAATTTTTGGAGCAAAAATGAGATAGTTACCTTGCGCGCATGAATACGGATAAAATATTTATCTAAACACAATATTTTGGGTATCTAAGTAATCTGAACAGTCTGTTCAAGAAACTTTACTTCAATTTATTAGCATTTACATTTAATTTCTATTTTATATACTAATTTAAAATAAAAATATTAAAAATAGTTAAAATTTCAACTTTTCAACCCCCCCCCCCTCCAAAAAAAAAAAAAAACTTCTTTGGAGAAATATGTCCAAGAACGTAGTTCAATTTGTAGAACCTAGCACAATACGTACATGGTAAGAATTCTATTGTACAAAATATTCAAAAGTTCTTGAGATATCGTGCGCGCAATATAAAAAAGCACATTTTGAGATATATATAAAATCAGTATATAAAATCAGATATATATAAATTCAGTATAAATTCTATTTAAAAATATTCAATAGTTCTTGAGATATCGTGCGCGCAATATAACCTCCCCCCCACACACATTTTGAGATATATAACGCTTTAAGGATATGGCCATATTCAATGTTTACGTTGAAGAGCTGATACATTTTCCTTCGTAACTTCATAATAATTATGAGAATTTTTTAACGCGGATTGTTTAAAATTGTTCAGAAAAAACAGAGGAATAATATATATATTTTTTCAGATAATCGAAAATTTTCGAGGTTTAACAGTCGTATGTCAACTTAAATTTTAGTTTAATAATAGAACATTGAACATATGCCTATCAAATGGGATTCGTTTTCATGAAGGATAGCTGTTTTTCTAATAGCAAATGACGTTTCCAATCAATTTGGCCTTTTTGGCCTTATTTTTAAGAAGGTTTTGCCTTATTTTGCTTTTTTGATCTGGCAACCCTGGTCCATGTTCTGGAGTAGACGAGAAAACGCGGTGTTCTGCCCCGAGTGATTGCATGTTTTATGTGTCCTGAAGTGTTTTGTCCTTGATTGTTTGTCCCTGTATGTTGTGTCCTGAAGTGTTTGATTAAAAATGTTTAAATCAATCAAAACGCCCATTGTTATCCCTAGCAGGAATTAAATTATGGCGCCCAAATGGTTACAAGACGAATTTTTTGACGAATGCAGCACTTCTCTTCTTATACACGGAAGTAAAAAGTTGCAAACCTTCGACAAGTCTTCTCGCCTTCTTTCAGACTTCGCAGCAACGAAATAAAAGGAAGAGACTCGCATTCTTTTTGTCGTTTGCCCGACTTTATCAAGAACGGGATGTCTGGGTTAGATCCTCATCTCGTTCGCTTTTATTCTCTGCGAAAGAGCGGGAATCTCACGCCACACTTTGCTAATTGCTGACTGGGCTCTCTTCTTTCTCCTTCATCTCGATTGAAGTCCCAATGTCAGCTGGAGATGATTCGAGGCACGTCAAAAAGTAAATGAAAATCACAGAAAATATCTCCAACGTGTACAACACTTAAACGCAGAATGCAGTACAATATTTCAGAGAAAAATTGACATTTCTTTCCTTTATATTATATTCAGAACAAAGAAAAACATTATTTAATGAAGGAGCACATAAAAATAGAAAAGTAAATGCGGATCACAGAAAATAGCTTCCTCGTGTATAACACTTTTCGGCGCAGTGTGACAGCTGATGGGACCTGATTTCACTCACTTCTCAACCGCTAAATTCAACTATAAATGGAAAATAATAGGTTTAGGATAGGGTTAATAGTACTCCTTTTAGAATGTATATAGCAGCCTTATGAATTTCGTTTCGGAAAAATCACTATCTAAATCGTTTAGAATCGTTCGCTAAATTCAACTATAAATGGAAAATAATAGTTTTAGAATAGGGCTAATAGTACTCCTTTTAGAAAGTATATAGCAGCCTTATGAAATTTCGTTCCAGATTAGGAATTATTAGAGATAAAGTTTGGGAAAATTCCATAACTCAGAGATAAGAAATTCTTTCAGTTCTGGGTTATTACAATTTTTGAAAATTAACTAAAAAATTTTCTTTCAATATTCTTGAAGTTTTAATTTATGATTTTCTGTAAGGTTCAACAATATTTTTTGAGTGTATAAAGGTGGCTGCATCTAAGGGGGTTCTCATATGAGAGGGTGACCCCAAAGGGGGACGCACCCCCCCTCGGAATGAAGTAAGTTTTTTTTAAAAAAAAATTTTGTAGATTCTATGTCTAAACAATAAACTAAATCCATTCATGATGTTTTCTCATCATATTTCAAAAACTTTAATGCCCTGCGCCGCAAAGAGTTAACACGGAATACATTCAGTATTTCAGGAAAATTAATGTTTCTCTTCTTTATATTCACTACAAAGAAAAACAAATTATTTAATGAAGATATACGTATAAATAGAAAAGTTTATTATTATTTGTTACATTCTTTTGTTAATTGGTTCCGATTTAAGTGTTAAATTTTTGCTTATATGGGGTAAAAATTTTAATGTTGACTTATAAACTTATTTTAAATAATGAACTCAAATAAATTAAGTATCACAAATGTTCCGTTTAAACAGATTTTTAATGGAATGCTGCTTTGGAAAAAATGCATTGGTAAATCACTTGCTGTGTTAACTTGTTTTTTAAACTAAAATTAAAAGAAAAAACAACTTAAACATTTAATTTTTAACTTAATATTCCCAAAATCAGCATTTAAAAATTTTTGATCCCAGAGAAATACTGAGATTTTGTTCCATTCTTTGTTTATTTTAGAGAATTTTAATTTGATTTTAACCCCTCTCTTATACTTTTTTTCGGGGGGAAGAGGGTTTGCACAAAGTGGTATTTGCTTATTATTGCTTGATTAGCCATCGTTCCAGTAGTTGGGGCTGGGTTACTGGTACTTTGGTTTTCCCATTATTTTAAATAGTATACAGGATAACCACTTAAGTAAGGGCCACCCCTCCCCCTTAACTTCAGAACGACGACAGTTTTAGTCATGAAAGTAGTGTCTAGGTATAGTGAAACGTCTACGCGCTATGCGATGAGACCACTTACATCGCCACCCGGTGGCAAACTTCGGAGTTAGCTTTCCTATATCGAAAACGGTACAAAATAGCGGGAAAATGTCAATTACAAAGTTGTAGAGCGTTATCGATTTAGTACAAAAACACCTTGTCCACATTGATGCGAAGAACAGAACGCTTAAAATGCAACTTGGCTTGTTCTCGATTTCCGAAACTGTGACTTCACAAAACTGGTTAAATAGAAAAAAAAAAACAATTGCCTGAAAACAACAAAATACCTTTATTTTCGGTGTTCAAAGTGCTCTCCGGCATCTTCAATACAGATTTCAGCCCTTGCTAAAAAATGTCACTTTGTACATGTCGTTCACTTTGTTTAGTTGTTGCGCTAACAGTAATACGTCATCGAAAGTCCTGCAATGTTGACGGAAAGGTCCATTAACTAGCTTTTTGAGTTATTTTTATAGGAAAAATATAAGTAGGTCATTTTTTGCCCGAAAAATAGTATTTTCTAGTTTTGTCCATGTCTTTTGACGTCACAATTTAGGAAAATGCGAGCAAACAAATTTGCATTTTAAGCGCTCTGTTCTTCGCATCAATGTGAACAAGTTGCCTTTTTGTACTAAATCGATAACGTTCTACAACTTTGTAATTGATATTATCCCTCTATTTTGTACCGTTTTCGAGATAGGAACATTAACTCCGGATTTTGGCACCAGATGGCGCTGTAAGTTGTCTCATCGCACAGCTAATAGACGTTTTACTATACCTATAAACTACTTTCATGATTAAAACTGCCGTCGTTCTGAAGTTAGGGAGGGGGGCTTATTTAAGTGTATAGATGAGATTAAAAATACAATATTGTTTTTTTATATAAGAATCAGAATGGTGTTGCGTTTTGTTAATTGTTATAAAATGTTATAAAAAATTTGATTGTCGTTTCTCATTTTTGTGTCCTCTCAGAACTTTAACTACAAATATAGCGTTTAATAAAAAATCTTTGAATTTATTATATATCTTAAACTTTTAGCAAATATTTTTTAAAAAGGCAGAAATTATTTATTAAAAATGAATAGCGTGAGTTGTACGAAATGTAACAATCCTATATGGGAAGCAATACGAACACAAACTCTGAACAAGCCTTGGATTGTCGAAGCAAAGTCACATTTCCTTATCATACGCTACGAGGAAAATAGTTCGATTTCTGATATCGCGTTCCACAGCTTTTAATAACTATTCACACGAGTATTTCCTGCAGCTATTATTATATCGATTAAAATAATATGCATAAACATCAACACTCACATGCATTTTTAACTAGACGAACTTAATGCAAATTCCCTTTTTGCGCACGCCATCGAGTAGCTCTTACCTTCTACTGTCCGAGCTTAGCACTACTGAAAGTCAAAAGTTACCGGATAATCCATTCATCATCTTATTAGTAGAAGGAAAATAAGTGTCCTATCGTTGTTAATCGGATTAACAGATAGTACTGTGTGTTTTGATGAATTAATCATACGCTGTTATCACCTGTGATTCAGAAGTAGTGTCATCTGTGGCTTAGCAAGGAGATGTCCCCCGTGCTTGTTTAACCTTTTATTTCCCGAAGGTTCTTTCATCACTCTTCGTATTTTCACCCCTTTTTACTTTCTCGTATGCGAAGTACACGAAGAGAAAGTATTGTAATCGTCAAAAAATTCGAACTCGAGATTTTGACGAATCTCCACGTTTTAGACCTCCCTCAGTCCGAAAAACACAATTTGGGAATTATGTCTGTCTGTCTGTGAACACGATAACTCGAAAACTATTAGAGATAAAGGGATGAAATTTAGTATGTGGTCTTTAAACGTAATTTGTAGGTTTCTATCAAATTTTGGACAAAATCCGTTGAAGGGAAGTCTGTCTGTCTGTCCGCGGTCATGTGAACACTATAACTCAAAAAACTTGAATAGCTAGATGGATAAAATTTTGTACACAGTTTTATCATCATAAATGTAGGTCCGTATAAAATTTTGGGCCAAATCCGTCAAAGGGTTGGTTGATTGTCTGTCGGTCTGTATAATTTACTTTTGAAGAGAATCCATTATCTCCACGCGCATGCGTACTGGAAGCAATCTTCTGCGCCAGCGAAAGGAACGGAACGGAATTTCATTACGGAGTAGCGGAGTTTTTCCTTGAGCCTGTGAGAGTGGAAAATCGTTACGCATCTCTTTGAATTTGATTCTTTACCTAGATATTTTTCAATCACTATAATGAAAAACCTTCTGATAGTCATTGGATTCTGGGTAACAGTAGGTTCGAATTTTTTTAGCCACGCGGGGGAAGGGGGAACGGCACCTTTTGGGGGAAGTATACGAGAAAGTTTAGGGGAGAACACTCCCGTTCCTGACAGTATTCGCATGAACACGAGGAATGTAGTTCCGACAGCTAATCACTCCTCCTACAAGTATACAGATGCAGCGAACTCTTGGGACCTCTCTGAAATTGGTTTTGTTTCGCGAGTCTTTCTTTTCATATGTAAACACACATTTTCGATCGTTTTTATCATTTTCAAATGTTTTTCGTCGATGTTAAAACACTGTATGAACCCTCTTTTTCTTTATTTATTTTTTCTCTCTTTGTTTTATTCTTTTTGTTCAATAAAGTTTCTACGCACATTCATCCAAACTGCAAATCGGAGATTTTTATTTTTAGTGTCAGGAATGTGTCATAGTGTAAAGTAAAGTTCCGACAGCTAGAAGTAGATGGCAGATGAAGACAAAAATTAAATTTTTTAATTATTAATCAAATTTATTAAATTATTTTATTTAATTAAGAAAGTTTTTTCATCTTTCCTGGGGTTAAACTGCATTAAGACGTACCTAATGATGCTAAAATAAAATTGAAACGGTAAATTAAGGATTAAAAGGGGGGCAATAGAGGAAAAATGGCATTCTTTTATTTTACTTAATAGAGCCAAAGATGATGGGGGGGATATGCCTCTTGTGCCACTTTTCTTTGCTATGCCACTGAGTGAAATTTGTTGATAACCCAATAACACTATAACTCAAAAACTTGAATAGGTAGATGGATAAAATTTGGTACGCAGTTTTATCATAATGAAAGTAGATCCGTATCAGAGTTTGGACCAAATCCGTCGAAGGATTGATGGTCTGTCGGACTGTATAATCGCATACTTGTAAAGATTATATCTCCTAAACCTTTGGTTCAGATAAATAAAAATTAGTATGAAGGTTGCTAACATTAATTATAGATATTTGCCCAAATTTCGTTTCAGTCGGTTAAAAAAAGGTGTTTAAATTGCATATTCAATTTTTTCCATCCGATTCTCCATGCGCATGCGTACAATCTCTGTGCACGCGGAAGGATTACGTCACTTTGTCCTTGAGCCGGCAAGAGTGGAAGTAAGTGATTAGATGCGTTTTTATTAGTACGCATATCTTTGAATTTGATTCTTTACCTAAATATTTTGCAATCACTATAATCTACAATGAAAAACCTTCTGATATTCATTGGATTCTGGGTTACAGTAGGTTCGAATTTTTTTATCCACGCGGGGGGAGGAGAAACAGCACCTTTTGGGGGAAGTATACGAGAAAGTTTAGGGGAGATCACTCCCGCTGGTTTCATCCGAAGTCATAATTCGAAATATGAAGATAAATAAGTCAAGAACACAGTAATTACAACAGTCTTAACTCTTCTCTTTTTACTTGCTATTGTTATTCTTTTTTAATTGCATTCTATTATGTTATGAAAACTATACGTATTTATTATCATTTATAATTCGCTTTTTTATATTTAATGGTTATTACCCTTCGGCTTGGAAGAGGATTGAATTGTTACGTGTTCAACGAGTGTGAAATTGCTGCTGCATTTTTTACTTTCTCGTATACGAATTATACAAAGAGAAAGTTTTGTAATCGTCAAAATATTCGAACTCGAGATTTTGACGAATCTCCACGTTTTAGACCTACCGGAGTCCGAAAAACACAATTTTAGAATTATGTCTGTCTGTGTGTCTCTGAACACGATAACTCGAAAACTATTAAAGATAAAGGGATGAAATTTGGTATGTGAACTTGCCACATAATTTGTAGGTTTCTATCAAATTTTCGACAAACTCCGTCCACGGGAAGTCCGTCTGTCTGTCTGTCCGCGGTCATGCGAATATTATAACTCAAACACTTGAATAGCTAGATGGATAAAATTTGGTACACAGTTTTATCGTCATGAATGTAGAACCGTATAAAATTTTGGACCAAATCCGTCAAAGGGTTGACTGTCTGTCGGTCTGTATAATTTACTTTTAAAGAGAATCCGTTTCTCCACGCGCATGCGTACTGGAAGCAATCTTCTGTGCACTGGAAAGGAACGGAATTTCATTACGGAGTAGCGAATTACTTCAGTTTGTTCTTGAGCCGGTAAGAGTGGAAGTGTGTGATACATGCATTTTATTCGGTACGCATCTCTTTGAATTTGATTCTTTACCTATATATTTTTCAATCACTATAATGAAAAACCTTCTGATAGTCAATGAATTTTGGGTAACAGTAGGTCCGAATTTTTTTAGCCACGCGGGGAAGGGGAAACGGCACCTTTTTGGGGAAATATACGAGAAAGTTTAGGGGAGAACACTCCCGCTGGTTTTCTTCTCTTTTCTTTCTTTACTTTTTTTTCCTCTTTTTGTATTCTCAGCGTGAGATTTTTGTGATTGTTGTTAACTGTTTTTTTAAATTTTTTTAGTGGTTGTTGCTTATCTCTTTTCTCTTTTTTTCATGCTTTTTTTTCATTTTTGTTTATGGTACATTTATAAATTGAACGCTGTATGTAATATTTGTTCTTCGCTCAGGATAGTGAAGATTATATTGAAATTTTATCATTTTTATGTGATCAATAATTACAACTCCGCCGGCTTCTATTTGATTAACACATTAGGGTGGATCTGGTCGACATGAGTTTTGGAGCTGGAACTGGAGCAATGCCATTTTTGCATTTAAATCAGGTAGATTTAGGTAAACAGCTTTGTTATAAGAAATTCATTAGCAAACTTCAACTTAAAAGTACGCGAGTTTGGGTGTAATATCGTACCTTTACTTGCGCAACGGTTATCAAAAACACAACAGGAAAGTACAGTTCGGAGAGAATTGATAGACCCTTTTCTTCATCAAATATTTCCTGCAGAATGTAAGATCTGTTAATGGATTTATGAGGCAGGCAAGCATTGTCATGTTAATCTAAATAAAAAGCTTTCATCAGTTAAAGTCGGCGGCGTCTGAATTACAATGACCTTGGAGAGGAGTGATTGCTATTCTGACTGACTTTCAATACTTGGAAGACCCTACTGTTTCTGCAAAATGGCCAGATTTTGTTGTAATTTCTTAGAAACACTTGAATATTCATATTTCAGACTTTTTATGTTGATAAAATGAGCATTTCTTAAGATAGTGAGGTAAAAATTTGAATAAAATATAGCTACTTTGTTCGCTATCTAAGCTCAAGTAATCCATTTTCACTATTAATATGCGTAAGGAAGGAAAATGAAACATTTCTGTTAAAAACTTCAGATAAGATGGACGCTTTCTATCAAATTTCATAATCTTTCATTGAATATTTTCGAAACAAGTTTATCGCTGAAGCCCGCATTTCGATTTAATTGAATACAAATAACATAAATAATAAATCAATCATCTGAAGTATTTCAGATCGTTCAGTTGTTTTTGTATTAGATCTCTTTAATTGTTATTTCTAATTTTTAATTCATATAGGAGTTTCTTTCTTTAAAACTTTGAAAATGAACACATGCACTCTGTGAATTGCCTTTTCTAGAGTTTCCAATGAGATTTCTAAAAAAAAAAACTCGTACATTTTAAATTCTACTATTGCAGAATTATCATCTCCTCAGACATGTGCAGAAATGAAAAGTTCCCGCGCTTTCCTCCAAGTGACAGTTTCAACCAGCTGGAATGGTCTCCCCTAAACTTTCTCGTATACTTTCCCAAAAAGGTGTTGTTTCCCCTCCCCCGTCTGGATAAAAAAATTTGAACTTACTTTAACCCAGAATCCAATGAATATCAGAAGATTTTTTGTTGTCGATTTTAGTGATTGTAAAATATTTAGGTAAAGAATCAAATTCAAAGAGATGCGTACCGATTAAAACCCATCTAGCACTCACTTCCACTCTTGCCGGCTCAAGAACAAAGTGACGTAATCCTTCCGTGTGCAGAGAAATTGCTACCAGTACGCGTGCGTATGGAGAATCGGATCAGACTAATTTATTATGCAATTTGAACGCCTTTTTTTTAACCGATTGAAACGAAATTTTGGCACAAATCTATAATTAATGTTAGCAACCGCCATACCAATTTTTATTTATCTAAGCCAAAGGGTTTACGAGATATAATTTTTACAAGTATGTGATTAAAAATGAACCTAGAGATTCTGAGAACGTTAATAGGCTAAATTTACACTTTTCTTTACTTTGTGTTTTGTATTTTATGCTTTCCGTATATTTCTGACTGGTATTTACAGCTTAAAAGCAGTATGATTACGAATATTTTAAAGCGAATCACCAATTATTCCTCAATTTCGGTCCTCTTCGAAAAAAGAAGTGAATTCAGCTAACAAGGACTTAATGGCTTCGAGGGTTTCACTAAAAATATAAGTTGGTACTGCAAATAATTGACTTAATAAATTACTTTAATGCTTCTGAAAATATATAAAAATAGAAAAGCATCATGCCCAAAATGAAAAAAAAGCGTTTGAAGAGGAGCATTTCATATATTTCTCCCAATTTAGAATCTACCTTTAATCTTGTATTGCTTGGTTTGGTTTCGTTAGATTAATATTTCATTCTGAAGGCACACGATGGTTATTTTTATACAGACCTCGCAATTTTTGACCGTGATCGGATGATGTCTGAGCCAACACCCCCTTTCCAAACTTGAACGCACCATGGGTGGGAGATCTTTTTAAACCGGATATCTTTGAAATCAATTGCCTTTAAAGCCGGTCATTCACGACCGCGCCATTCTACGAATATGGCATGGTGGCACTTCACGTCATTCCGTTCATCAGCCCGTTCATTTATGCAGGTCATTCACGAAAGTTCCACTCCGCGCAAATCCATCCACTACCAGTCACTCCGATCATCCATCTCCGATTTCCTCGGCGAACCACGCACCCAAGTCTCCCCATCCTTAAGCCGGCAATCATCTGTACTCCATTCCATTCCATTTGTCCCAAGACTGGTTTTTCCCCCACCCATGCGAGTCGAAAAATCAGGCACGTCATTCACTTGAGACTCCAAAGTGCTCTACCACCGATCTTCGCCCCGACTTCTTCTCCCGCCTACAAAACAAGACTCATCAAAATTCTGCATATCAATACTATTTTTATTTCGTTTTGAGACGCCTTGTTACACCCAGCCATCATCCTCTTCCCCCTATACGGGAGATTTCGAGTTTCACTTCAACCCTCGAAGTGAGGTCCCAATGTAGGCAGATCTTCGATCGGGCCGCTACCCTCGCTCGAGGCCCCAAATCAGAATCGGCGCATGAAGTGTTGGATTTGGAGATCGTTGCAGCTTCGCCATGCCGCTATGCTGATTTCCATCGGTTTTTAAAACTGACGATTGCTTTTTCCCTCTCGTGTTCCAAAAATTCCAGTTTGGATGGACTGTGAATGGCCCGCTTCATACACACACACCTGCCTACTCCCACCGGTCTTTATTTATGGCCCGGCAGTCCAAATGGAGGGATGGATATCCGGACCGTTAAACTGGAAATTCAAGACGGTTTTGGTCCAAGCCATTTGGAGCGCATCGCACCAAAATCCGGCGTCAATACGAAAATCTGTTGAGAATTGGCACAGTATGGTCAAAATGTTTGGATTTTCAACCGGTTTTCCATTCGGCGCAGTGGACCATAAAACTGAAATAGGATTGTGGCAAAGGGATAGCAACACTCTCTCACAAAAGCGGGAGGAGGGGCAGTCACTGCAGCCCTAGGGGACTGAAGTGACCGGTTTGCATGGAGTTTCCATGAATGACCCACCTAAATGAATGGGCTGAAAATTGGAATGGTGTGAAGCGATGAGCTCCAAATGGACTGAAACAGTCTCCCCGTGAATGCCCTGCTTAAAGCGGGCCATTCACATCTAATCCAAAATGGAATTTCTGGAACACGGGAAGGAAAAAGCAACCGTCAAGATCGAAAAGCTATGAAATTTGGAACAAATAATTCAAAAGTGGGAATTCCAAGGAACTAAAAATCCAGCACTTCATATGCCGATTCCAATTTGGATACTCGAGAGAGGGTAGCGGCAAGATCAAAGGGTCTACCTAGACTGAGACCTCGCAACGAGGGTAGAAAAGCAGCGGTAGGGGGAGGATCTTCTCCCCCCCCCTACCTACTAAATGGAATGGAATGGGGCACAGATGAATTGCCGGCTTAGACATCCAATTCTGGTCAGTTTTTCGCATTGACGACCTGTTTTGGCGTGGATTGGATCGTGTATGTCCAGCCTTAGATGTCCTGACTTCTCGGTAAAGCAGAAACAAAGGAGTTTTTTAGCAAACGATGAATAAATTCAAATCTTAAACCAGCGGGAGTGTTCTCCCCTAAACATTCTCGTATACTTCTCGAAAAAGGTGCCGTTTGCCCTCCCCCCGCGTGAATAAAAAAATTCGAACCTATTGTAACCCAGGATCCAATGACTATCAGAAAATATTTAGGTAAATAATCAGATTCAAACAAATGCAATGTGTACCGATTTCTACTCTTGCTGGCTCAAGGGCAAAGTCGCATGATCCTTCCGCGTGCACAGATTGCTACCAGTACGCATGCGCATGAAGAATCGGATGAAAAAAAGCGCCAAGAAGGAATCAATAAATATCGCGCAAAGAAGATTGCGTCCAGTACGCATGCGCGTGGAGATAGCGTATCCGTTGGAAATGCGATTATACAGACCGACAGACAGTTAACTTTCTCACGGAATTGGCCCAAAATTTTATACGGACCTACATTCATGACGATAAAACTGTGTAGGAAATTTTATCCATCTAGCTATTCAAGTTTTTGAGTTATAGCGTTCACATGACCACGGACATACAGACTTCCCTTTAACGGATTTTGTCCAAAATTTGATAGAAATCTACAAATTATGTTTAAAGATCACATACTAAATTTCATCCACGTAGCTCTCATAGTTCTCGAGTTATCGTGTTCACAGACAGACATGATTCCAAACTTGTGTTTTTCGGAATCAAGGAGGTCTAAAACGTGGAGTTCGTCAAAATCTGGAGTTCGAATTTTTTGACGATTACAAAACTTTCTCTTTGTATACTTCATATACGAGAAAGTAAAAAAGAAGTGGGAAGCTGCAATGCTTTCTTTTGTAAAATGAGCGTCCGACAGGCAGAATAGATAATAAAATTTTACGAAAATTATCACTTTCGTAGATAATAGCAAATTCCTTTGTAGTCACATGTCCAAACCACAAACTCTCATTCTATTATTCATTTAGCGCATATTTCTCACATTGCGACAGGAAAAGAATGGTGATTTGGAGGGTGATTTCAGTCGGATGAAATGTGCAAGACGCGGTTACAAGATCAATGAGTTGTAGAAGAATCTCTTTGTTTTTTGGTGGCCATCTTTTGGGTCATCTCGCATTTCTCAACTTGCAAGTAGGAGCACTTCATGTGCACAACCTCCTTATCCTTCTCTGACGCCGGTACGGCTACAGTTAAGAGAATCTTTCCCACAAGAATCGAAAACTGAGAGAAATGGTGGAAAAGATGCGTCCTATATTTTTGACAGTGGAAGAAGTTCATCTCAAAGACTTTCTCAATAATAAAAAGGAGTTCTTTGTTTTGAAAAGAACCGGTATTGTCTTTCTTTCTTCTCCTCCTACTCGTGCCATCTTAAAATGAATAAGAATTGATTTTAGTTTTTATTTTTTGATCGAGTGGAAATTTTGTTTTTGGCGCCGGAAAAACGTTCCGATTCGGCAAGTCTAACATGAAAGGTAGACTTTTCTTTTATTCCAGGATTCATCTGAATTTTTATAAGATTGATTATTTATTTGGCATTGGAGTGCTGTGAATTTAAAATTCTAGTGAACATCTGTTAGTTTCACAATAGGACAAGGTTACGTATAAGCGTATATATATAACGCTTTTTCCCATGTTATCTTGTGAACACGATAACTGGAGTAATTTTCATGTATCTTTAACTAGCTTGGGATATGTTGTAAGGATAGTGAAAATCTCGGTCGAGTTCGTAGATGGGCTATCCAGCTCAAAGGGGGTGGAAATTTTCATTTTCCCATAATTTCTTTATAAATGAAAATAGAAAGAAAATTCAAATTAGGCGAATTATTGCCTTTTCATAACGAACAATTTTTGAATTCAAACTTTTTCGATAGCTACAATTCCTTAGAAGTTATGAGCTGAAAAGTGATTTTCCCACCCTTCCCCTCCTCTCCCCCTAACTTAAAGTACGTTTTAACCTAAGCATGTTACCCCTTGTTGGAAAGCCCTCGTCATTTGCAGTTTTTTCCACCCTCTTTCATTCTTGTAGCTCCAATACTTATGAGAATAGAGGGCAAAATGTTCTTTTCCTTATTATTAGTAGTAGAGAAGTATATTTATAACGCTTTGGCCCGTGTTATTTCGTAAACACGATAACTAGAGGAATTTTGATTAGATTTTTTAACTGGCGACGGATATATTGTAAGGACGGTGAAAATCTCGGCCGAGTTCGCAGATGGGCTAACCAGTTCAAAGGGGGTGGAAACGGTGGGGGACTGAAAATTACATATTCCCATAATTCCCTTACGATTCAAGATCGAAAGAAAATTCAAATTAGGCGAATTATTGCCTTATCACAACAAACAACTTTTGTATTAAAACTTTTTTGATAGCCACAATTTCTTAGAAGTTATAAGCTAAAAAGCCATTTTCAATCCCCTCCTCAACTTATCATTTCCCCATAGCTCTGTTACGACTAAAGATAGAAAAAAATTTTCAATTAAGCGAATTATCACCTTATGATAACTAATAACTTTTAAACTAAAAGTTTTTTGTCTGGTAGAATTGCTTATAAGTTATGAGCTGAAAAGCGATATTCAATTTGCCCGGCCCGCCCCAATTTATCATTTCCCCATGGCTTCGTTAAGATTGAAGATAAAAAGAAAATTTCAATTAGGGGAATTATCACCTTATCACAACAAACTACTTTTATATTGAAAGTTTTTGGCAGCAAGAATTACTTAGAAGTTATGAGTTCCCATCAACCGCATTCACTTTCACTTTTTATACGGTATAATATATAATTAATTTATGACTAATTAATTTATAGTTAACATCTTTGTTAAATTTTGTAAATTATAACTGTTAATTGATATACCTGGCTTTGCTCCGGATTAAAATGTTTTCATGTTTAATATTTTCAATGTAAAAATTACTATTGTATAAATATTATAATACACAAATTCCTTTTCTGATCTAAAACGCTTTCAATTAAAATGAGAATATCAATTGAACCAGACGATTTTTAAAAACATCCGTTTCCTTCATACTTTATTAATTGTTATATAGGTACTTCAATTTTTGTTAACAATTACTAAAGTCAATGAAAGGGTTTAATGAATATTTTGAAACAATTAAATTAACTATTTAATTATTCATTAATTTAAAGAGTGAAAATAAATCAATAGCTGGTCCCGATATAAATTGTTAAATCGTCTACTTTTAAAATTTTCTTTTAGCATTCTTCCTTCTGGAAACAGTTATTTTTGATCAACAAGAATATTGTTACGAATTCAGTTTAAAATTAATAATTGAAAAAAATATTAAAATGAGAGAAACAAATTTATGGAAATGAAAGACATCGCGGAAAAACGCCTTGCTTAATTTTTAATTAAGTGAAATTTTAAGCATCTTTTAGGCTTTGAAAAGTTGAAGGTGACCTTTCTCTTTTCTTAAATAAAAAGTGTGAAAAGTTTGATTAAATAAGTCCAGTGATTTAGGAGGAGATGTGGAACATACATACATAGCCACAGTGACTTTTATTTAAATTAATATAATTATTAGATAATTACAAGATAAAGATTACTGGCATATAGTATGAGCCATGAAAAAGGTTTTAGTGAAGTTTTGTAACAATTAATTGTTAACTTTAAGTAAGTAAATAGTTAATTTTAATTAATCAAATAATTTTAATACTTAATTTGATAATAGGTTTTTTGCCAGAATACTTTAATTTGATATTTAACTAAACATGGCGGGACCATGATTTGTTTAATAAAATCAATATAAAGTAGCTAAAAACGATAGATATTTAAATAAGAGTTTCCTTTATCCTTTTTACTATTGAAAAATATCTCCTTAACTTTAAAATTGTTTGGGATTTTCTGCCTGAATATTTGGTTTTAACCGTCGATGGAGATTTAAATTTACTGTTCAAATTGGCTGCACTCATATCCTATGCTTTAAAAACACGTATTAAATTTGCCACACACAATGTTTAATAATTTTATTCTCTTATATGTTAAGAAGTTAGTGACTATTATCTGTAACCAGGGAGTTCTCTAAATGAGCCCATTTTAGTAGTATTTAAGTGTTTCCATGTCATGTGATTTTACCATATGACAAAGTAATGTTCGCACAATTATATTGTAACCTAGATTAAATAAATTAATTTTTAAATCTAGAGTCTTTCTTCATTCGTGTCAAGAGTCAATTTCTTGTTACTGTTTCAGATAGGCTGGCTTAATGTTATCTAGGAGATATTTGCACTGCTGAGATGTTTATTTCTTTATGACTCCTACCTGTTGAATGATTATATGTTGAGATATAAAAAAATTGACCAATGTACTGACAGATAAATCTATCATGACTTTTTGGATGAAAAATGGGATGAGAAAACCTTGATATAGCAAAAAATTAAATGACATGAAAACAGAATCACAGCGTAAATATTGCAATGTGTAGAAACACTAAAGTCATTGGCTATGTCTGTATTGATCAATATGTAATATTTCATTACTTTTGCAACATTAACGTAAAGGAATCTACCTTTGCCTTCAAGCTTGCCGAAAAGGGATTTTTTATTTTCCATATTACAAAGAAATTTTTAAAAGATCTTAAATACTCAAGTAAATTCAAAAATTTATAATTATCTATTTAATGAAAAAAACTTGAACTAAATTTGGAAAAAACTTCTGAACTCAAGTTTGAACGTTTTATGAGAAAAAACAATGTATCATTTTATTTTAAAGTAAATAGGTTCGAAAATGTTTGTCAAATTTAACAGAAAAGTATTTCATTAAACATAAAGAAAGGAATGTATTGAAAATGGAATAATATAATGCAAATTGAAAAAATGTAATTTTGTTAATTGATTCAGAAGTGAAAATGTTTTAAAACAGTGTAAAATTTGTTTTTATGTTTCGTTTTACAAAATGCAATTATTAAATTCTTCTTCTAATAGTTTTTACCACCCATATTTTTATTTAATTAGACACTATCTCTTATTTGGGTACATAAAAATCCTAGAAAAGCAAAATAAAACTAAAAATCAGTTGAGATGGTAAGAAAAAATATCAGTAACTTAGAAATATTTGCTTAAAACTATACTTTTTTAAATGAGATTCACATAAAATTATATTTCCTTTTTGCACGGCAATTTCAAGATTGAATTGACTCATTTTTACTTTCTTATATACGCATTATTTATTTCTTTAATTTTTTCGATGATAGTGAGTTTAACGAATATAACTACGCGAACATCATTCATCAAATACCAAGGGAAAGGGCCAAAGAGAGATGAAAAGCTGCATTCACGATAAGGCTAAGCTATGCCATTTCTCCTAAGACTGGTTTTTTCCCCACAAAATTTTATTCGAAAAATTAGGCAAAACATTCACGGGTGGGTTAACCTGGAGTTTAGGGTGCGTACTAACTTCGTTTCCCTTAAGCTCGCCAATTGTTTGTCGCCAAGAGAGAGAGTGTTAGAACATTTGTTTTGGATGAGAGTTGAAAATTTTTTCGGCGTCGTTTGCGCATGCGCCGACAGTGATTTCTTTACCGGTCTACAACGAATGCCCCTAATTTCGCCTCATTTCTATTGGTCCACTGTTTGCTCTCTTCGATTTGATTGGTCGGCGTACGAATTTGAATAATGCTTCGTTTGGAATTTTTGATCATTTACCAAACGATTTTTTTCAATAACTGTTCGCTTCTCCTCTAAAGATTTTCGTTCATCGAATTTGCTGATTCTCTTTCTCTGTGTTGCTGATTATGGCTTCCAAACATCGAACAAGGAATGTTTCTTCTGGAAACAATGGTTCCCTTGCTCCGTTTCATCGTCTTCAGACGTCGTGTTTTTCCTGCGTTCGTGCTTTCCCTGTGTATTTCGTTTTTCAATGAAAAAGCGAAGATACGAGGGGCCCGCTTCGCTGAAAGCGAAGCCGCTGATGTTTTCTTAAGTTAAAACAAATTTCCCGGTACACATTTGCAATGCCGAAGGCATTGCGTGCTCGATCTCTCGTTTTGAAATGCCATAGGTATCGAATGCGCAGGAGACCTATAAAAAACTCACTGCGAAATCCTAAACAATGTTTGGCGGCGGTAAATAAAATTGCGCCAAAGAAAATTGGCGAGAAAATAGTACGCACCCTAAACTCCAGGTTTACCCACGGGTGTTCCAAAGTTTGTTTTGAGACAAAGTTCAAAGTTGCAGAATTCCTGCCACCCATGCACTCCTCATTTCTAGCCTCGACGCGAGGTGCCAGTGTAGACAGATCCTTTGTTTTGCCGCTACCCTCGCATCGAGGTCTCAAATTGGAATCGGCGGATTGAGTTTTGGATTTTAAGTTCTTTCGAATTCCACCATTTCGAATCATTTGCTCCAAATTTGACAGGTTTTCGACTTTGACAATAGGATTATCTTTTTAATTATCTTTTTGTGCTGTTTCGAGACGGTAGTCGTTTTAATAGCTTCAAAGTTTGGCGAGTCAGTGGCGAGTTATGCACCATTAAAACATTGGAGCCATTTTGGTAATGGAGAACTGTTTAATTGCAATTTTTTTTAATACTGATAAACGCAGACATTTATTTGTAGTTTTGTTAATACTGATAAACGCAGACATTTATTTGTAGTTTTGTTAATACTGATAAAGTAGTGACTTGTGCAGATAATTCGGATTCGAAAAAAAACAATGCAGATCCCTAAGGTATTTTTTAAATTTTATTTATAATTTTTTTATTTTTATTTTTGACGCGTGGTCTGCTGTTTACAGAACTACTAATATATGAGATTTAACTTCAATTTTTATTTATTTTATAATGTAGTTTTATAATGTATATTTATGTATTTTTATGTATTTGTATATGTATTTTTATATATTATAATGTATATTTATATATTTTTATAAAG